>CAKALG010020666.1:0-10882 GCA_916700815.1 Helicolenus hilgendorfi
TTAAGTACTTGTTCTTTACTTAAGGGGAGACAACCCCAGTCAATACTAATAGATATCACCATAAAACTTCCCCAGTTCATTACTTACATCAACATAATTATTTTTTTGTATTACAAGTTTTCTAAAATGTCATGTTTAAATATGCAAATGGTGCATTATCTTATCAAATATGTGCTAATTCGCATACATTCCCAGAACGGAAATCTGAACATTGGATAAAGCCAGGCTAAAAATTCTGGTTTTATTTTGGTGACATATTCGAGTCAAAAGTTTTTACAGAGGGAATTTTGGATATCTCTATGCAACACTCCAAAAATTGGGGGAAAAAAGAATATAGGTGGGAGGCATTACAGGTGTCTAGGCTTCCCCAGTTGATTACTTACATTAAGATAATTATTTTTTATATTACAAGTTTTCTGAAATGTTACGGTTAAATATGGAAAGAATCTACAGATACAAATAGACAAAGTAGTAAAATAAAAACCTAAATGTGTATGTTGGCTGTTTTCTTTCCACTAGTCTGAAAGAAGACATGTTATGGAAGAAAAACAGCACACAATCTCAAAAGTGACCAGTGCATGAAAAGCTTTGTTACACGCTCCCCCCTGCCTTGTTGTGCTCTTCTCCTCACTCTCAGGTGTTCCTGATCCACCATGATTTAAGGGAGGCTGGAGGAGAAGGAGCTCTCTTCTTCCAGATCAAACAACCTACTGCCTGTTGTGATTTTCCCTTTTTGCTCCTTGTTTTTGTGTTCATTTCTTTTGAAGATGGAGGTTTGGCAGTGCAGTTTTTGCAGCTTTGTTTGTAGTTTATTCACAGTTTTTGATAGTTAAGGGGGGGGGAGCTTTGGGTCCTACGGCCCATGCTGTGGCTGGCCCAGACTTCCTCCATCCTTTTGGGGTTTTTTGGCCTCCAGACTCTTATAGTTTTGGATATTCATGTCATTATTTATAGATGAAACCTAACTAAACCTAAACTAACTCTTTGGTATGGTGTTCTCTAAATATGTTGCTGTTCTACATGGTTGAGCCAAATGTGTTACTCTGCAAATGAAATGCTCTGCACACCCACACAGGTGCTTTCAATTATTGTGGCTGATTAGATCTCTGGTCAGTTGAGTGGAGCTGTGCCGGGAATTAAGAGATGTCACCAAAGTCTATGTACTAATAAGAGTAACAATAGGGTGGGGAGCCCTGGTGACCCAACGGACAAGGCACTGACCATTAATTTAATTTCCTGTCATCTCTCCATTGTCTCCTATAATAAAGACATAAAATAAAAGGAAAGGGAGATGTCAATCAACCACTATCTGAGAGGTGATAACAAGAGTAAATGCTTTTTTTTAACTGAGTTACTTATAACTCATTCACTCATTTCCTTAATGTAATTTCAATGAGTCAAACCAGTGACCCCTTTCGTTTTCTTTTTCTGAGCTGAGGTCAATATGCTAAACAGATGTGTCCAACAGATGTTTAAGAGAGGCACTGAGGAGTTTTCTCGGTGATTGGAAGGAAAAACAGAATGACCTTTTCTTTGACCTCCATGCAACGGGAACTGGACTAAAAACCAATTAGAGAGTTATGAAAGTGTACAAAACACCTGAAGCTGAACAAGACATAAATACCTGTAAGAGACAACCTAATGGACAAGATTTGTCTTTTCTCCTATTTAGATCATCTCTTATCTGATTAATGAAGTGGTGCAGGAATGAGTCCTAAAACCTGGAAATGAGTTATCATCTTTGCACTTATTAGTTATTCCTTATTTCTCGTGTGCTTTCCTACAAATGTCCAGCAACATGTTCCAGTTTTCTCAAAATAAACTTCGTCTTCACAGGAAACAACTTGGTTAGGTTTTGGCAACAAAACTACTTAGTTAGGTTTGGGAAAAGATCGTGGTTTGGCTTAGAATAACCCCGAAAGTGGCGTGACTTAAGTACGAATGTTATGTGACAAATAAATCAACGTTGACTTCTGGTTTCACACAAAATACGAACACCGGTCTCCTGGGCGAAAGTCTGAGTTTTGAGGGAACCAGTGTGATGTTAACTTCCGGGTTGACTAACAAAAATACATCATCCCTGCAGCACTCTATAAGCGAAGTGAACCTGGCGTAATGGTGATAAGGAACGCTAAAACACTGATGCTGTACTTTACAAAGATAGGTGGATAAATGGCAAAAGGTCTCAAATGAGGGTCTCTTTTCCTGCAGAGTGCCCGAGAGGTCTGTCTGTCCGTCTGTCCGTCTGCAGGTCCACCTATTAACAATCTCTAAGTGTGAGATTAAGACCGTCATTAATCTTCCAGACAGCAGTGGCTGATGGGAAAGGCCAGACAGCCGAGGGCTAAGTGATACATGTACCTTGTCAAGACTCCTGATGGAGGGATGGATGGGTGGACACACACACACACACACACACACACGCACACACACGCCCACCTCACCTGGCCAATATGGCAGGAGAGGTGAAAGTTGCACTAAGATCACTGCAGACACAGTTGACTTTTAATGTTGATGAAAATAATTCTTCTTTTATTGTTGCATTCAAACAAATTAGAATAAATCTAACATAACCATATTTCACCCTGAATCCATTAGACCTGTAAATGAGACCCAGAGCCTTTCTCAAGACGAACCTCCCTCCCTCCGATGGAAACTGTCGCAACGTTTCATAACCATGGTTTCGTATCAAGTGGAGGGAATGTGCAAAGGTTCATAGTCTTAAGAATAAAATGAATATGCAATATACAGAAAAACTAAATATCAAAAAATAAAACTTTCTCCAATGCTTCTGTGGTGGCATTTCTTTGTTGTTGTTTTTTGTAAACATCTTCTCATTTTTAACTCTGATGTTTATGAGCTGCTTGGTGTTTGCAACAGACTAGACTAGACATTTGATCCTAATTACAACGGAACCTGAAGTTGTTAATGTCTGTACGACAAATTTAAATGTCTATCTTAGTTTGAGATGCAGAAGATCGCCGGATGATCCGGGTACTTTATCACTCTACCCACCTACAACGCTGTATCCAGTTCCGTTTATACATCCATAATGCAGACTCACTGTTGGAGGGTAATATAACCCACTTCAACTCCTCACTAATTGGTTTGCGATGGCACTTAATATGGAGGAAGTATGTTACAACAGACATTTATATGTTCTGCAAATCTGGTGACTGATATTCATGCTTTTGTTTGTTTGGAACAGTATTTAATAATAAAGCAACAAACATTTGAGGACAGTGAGGCTTCCTCTAATAAACTTTTCCGTGCCACCACTCCAGTGATAAACAACTTCAGTCACCTGCTGCTTGTTCCCGACACCAGAGGTCAAACTCAGAATCTGGGGGAGGTTTCTACGTCCAGTGCCAATAAAAACGTACTTATCACAGAGCTCTCATTGCGCAGTCTTTCCATTCTGTGAAGTCCTGGTTTGTTTGCTGTGCATCTCAGTTAATCTATTTCTAATTACGGCCCATTCTGTGCTCTCTAATTGGATGGCCAGATTGTTTATATGGTAGGCAGCAGTTGGAGAGAGGCCAGGAGAAATACAGATGGAGATCTCTAATGAAACTCTTTGTGTGCATCAGTGGTGTGTTTTGTATTATATATTACTTTGCTATATATTGCAGATGTATGTATGATTCTCTAAAGTATATTCGTAATGTATTTTGATGAATAGCCTATAGATGTGCCATGCTTTTTGCTATTAGTAGCACTTTAAGCTGACATGATGCTTTCCATGCAGTATTTTAGGAGGGTAATTACTCATATATGACATGACTCTCTCTCACCTGCTGGGCTCCACTTTGTCAGCCACTGTAGTTCCTTCAGGCGATTCTGTTCTGCATCCATGTTGTAGCTTTATTCAAAGTACCTGGTGGAGATGAAGGGAATTAGGGTATTTTTTTTTGCAAAGAGGAAGTAGAAATGTGTGTTTATAGTCAATTGTTCAGCATAAAATCTATAAACATATCTATTAGCATGTTGTCACAGTGCATTCATAAAGGTCCCAAAGCTTTTATGGTCAACACTTCAAAACTTGCTTCAGGTAATGATAATCCAATCATACATCAGTGCAGTTGTAATTTATTAGCCAGCAGAACCTGCGAATCCAGTTATAAATTGTGTTTAAATGCATCATCTTCAACGGTTAATTCAGCACCTTGGGCAGTGAACTCCGGGCATCTGTTTTTCTGGTGATGTAAGTACTACTGTACCGCAGTTTCAGCATCTCATTACTTCATGAAACAGTTGTCAGGTGAGGAGAGATACGATAGATAAGCAATATAAGCAAAACTTTCTGTCTTTGTAAATCCAGGCTCTTATCAGTTATTGACAGTCTCAACCATTTAAATGTTGCTATGCAGTTAACAAACCAATCAGTGTGGGTAAATATAAAAAGCAATCACACACGGCCAATATAACTTGGTCGAACTCAAAATCCATTATAGACCGAGCTGATTATTGGGCTTTAATTACATGTCGGCTAATAGTTAGTCGTGTTGTTTGAAGAAGATTACTTTCTCACCACAGTCACATAGAAATAAAGTTTTAAATGTATTAACATATTTATTTTTCCCAGATAAAAGAAAAAAAAAAAAAAGGCTGAAAAATATCCGATAAAAAAGTCTGAAAAATATCAGAAACAAAAGTCTGACAAATGTCTGGTAAAAAATGTCTGAAAAATGTCCGAAAAAAAGTCTCAGAAATGTCGGAAAAAAAATTCTGAAAAATGTCCGAAAAAAAAGTCTAAAAAATGTCCAATTAAAAAAATTCTGAAAAATGTCCGATAAAAAAGTCCAAAAAATGTAAAATGTAAAAAAAAAAAATGTGAGAAATGTAAAAAAAAAAAAAAATTCTGAAAAACAGCATCAGCTCGAAATGTTACTAACTAAGATGTGCCAAAAAATTGCACTTAAAGGGAGCTACAGTGTGCGGACCTTCTTCTACATTTTGCAAATACCTTTAATTTGGGGCTTGAACTTGAACTTTAAAGACGCTGAACAAGGACAAGGAAGTGATTTGTAGTTTCAGCAAGAAAAATACCGGCATTGACCTTCGGTAACCCACAGAAGTTCAACTCAAACACAGCAGCTCACCTTGCAGAGAGTTGAAGAAAGAAAAGAAAAAGAAAACCTCCTCTCCTTTTGTCTCAACCATAGTAAACAAACCCAATGAGCTGAATAACAGCACAACAAATGTGTTTCATTAGGTTAAAAAAGCTGTTCTGCCATCCTGATGTTCAGTAATCATTCAGTAACTGCCTTGATTTGTCCAATGATGCGTCATTTTTCTTTCATTCTAGCCTAGCAAACCAATTATTCTAGTGGAGAATTGGTATCACTGCCTTCCCGCTTCCTTCGCCATAAATGCAAATGGGATTATATGTTGGAAAATAGCATTCGGTGGTTTACAGTGGTGCGTTGGTGAAAGTATCATACCCGGTCACAGTCAGTGTGTTTAGGATTTTTAAGAGGTTTGGCAAGGTGAGTGGTGGCATACTGCTCAGCTTTTGTGTTTCTCTTTCTCTGTGTGTGTGTGCATCCTTTACTATCTCTTAAAACCACACTCACACTTCCATACACACTCTCTGTAGGAGAGGATGGGATTTACTGTCTAAAAATGGCCAAAGAGGAGGAGGAGGAAGACGAGGAGGGGAGGAGACGAAGGCAGGGTAAGTGAGAAGATATGTGGAAATGTAGCGAGACAGGAGGGGGGGATATATTTCTCTCTGAGCTGACATGGAAACGAATGAGAGGAGGAGAGGACAAGTCATGAGGGAGAAGGGGAAAAAAGAAAGAAAATCAGAATAAAAACAATAAAAAAAATGGCGCAAAATCAGGAAATGCAGGAGGGAGTCGGAAAAATAGAAAATAAGCTGTCATTTTCTAAGTGAGATTTATATATTTGTCGGACACCAACGATGAACCAATATCTCAGATCATTTATTTAAGCCTGAGTAAAAAGGGAATGTCCATTTTTCTTGTTGTGTTTGGGGCTCTGCGTGCACACACACACACACACACACACACACACACACACACACACACACATACACACACACACACACACACACACACACACACACACGGACACAGCACGTACACAAGGTCTGGCCCGTCTGAAAAGCGGATGGCACAACAATCTCCAGGGCACAATGCTTCACTCCACCCACTCATCTCCGCTGAGAGGATTGAGAGAAGAAGAAAGAAGGGGGGGAAATGAAGAGGTGGGAGGGCAGAGAGCTATAAAAAAAAAGTGGAGAGAGAAATGGAGTGAGCAAACAGCAGGCAACACAAGGAAAGGAAAGAAGAAGATGAAGGAAAGGACGGGGAGGAGGAAGAGAGGATGACACAGCGGCGAGAAAGAGGAGTGTATGTTAGCGTCACATCTGCAGTGGAAGAGAACTGCCTGACAGCCATCAGACGCCTGCTGAATGACAATCTCCTCTCCATTCTCAGGTGGCTTCTTCCCTCTTTTTTTTTTCTGGGAAGAAAACACTTCTTCGCCTTGCTCGCCCTCCAACGTCCTTGAAAACCCGTGATGCATCAGGGCTTACCACGCCGGGTGATTTCACACCTGGCAATCCATCTTTTCTAAGACAATATGAGCTCCTGTAGCTTGTATGCCCAAGCCGATACCACGTCATCACGGTCGATAAACTATTACGGTGGAATCAATGCTCAGTGTGAAACATGAATTGAATACAGTCAAGGTCCACCTGGTGTGATTTACAGTCATCCGCTGCCACGGCGTTGAAGCAAAAAAAGGGGTTACGGCCTTGTTAATGGTGATAACTATGTGACGGATATTGTAAAGAGTTTCCTTACAGCCTCTAAATTGTTATTTAATGGGCATTAGCATTGTGAGTAATCTTTATGAGACAGGTGTCGTCACAGCAACAGTGTGACATTTTGGGAAAATACGCTTGTTTGACGTCAATCCCACAATCTAATGAGACTATCAATATTAAACCTCTATTAGATCCAGTACGTGTTTAGCATAGGTTTGCAGTTAAAAGTAAAAGTGGCTCCATCAACAGCAAAATCATCTAGATGTCGTATCCTGTTTCCCATTGTGGCAAGCAGTGACGTGGTTCATATGCGTCAGATCTCACATTTGCAGCCCTAAAGAGCATGAGTAAATTGACAATTGTGAACATTGTTTGAGCCTGAGACAATTCTGGTAAGTGGAGGCAGAGCAGAGGAGGTCTTTGTTGGCGGCAGGTTAGCAGTCAGCAAAGTCCAAAAATGGAGCAGACAGGTAAGAAATAAAACAACAAAAAACAGAGATCATGAACAAACAGGAACTCAGAACAAAGGCTGGAACAGCGCTACTCCTGTACGGAGGATGATGGTAATGCACCTGAACTAACTGTACAAAATACCAGAATGAGAATAACTTCAGCACTTCAGCAGTGCAATGATTAACCAAGTCATATACTGGCACTTTGTCAGACCCCTTGGCGTCACTCTTCGGTCGCAGTAAACACGTCCTAAAACAAAAACACTCGCTTAGGTTTTGGAAAAAAAATCATGGTTCGGCTTAAAACTACTACATTTGTATAGTGAAAATGACAGGTGTCATGATGTGGACTAAAGTCAGCTTTTTAGACACCTGGTGCTCTTGATAAAGTACTCTCAAGTCCACTCTGAAAAAGTGTAAAGTGTCGGCTTTACTCAGCGCCTACGAGGCCCACTCACAGAGCCGACCATAGATGTTGCTCTGTCCATGCATACTTCTGTTAGCTGTGCATAAATACAGAGGGAATACACTTTCATCACTGAATACAGATACAGTACTATATGCAGGCAAAAGCCTGCATGCACTTTGCAAGTCCTGTATCAATTCAGAGCCATACAAAGATCACAGGTTCACACAATGAGATAAATTTGCTTCCATTAGGACGAAGGTTTTACCTCTTTAAAAGTGGCTCTAACAGGTGTATGAATTATTTTATTCCATCTGCTACTTGTGTTTGAAACAAGATGTAATTTGTCCTGTTAACAGCTGTGGATGTGTAACATACTGTATGTAGTCCCTTTTTCTAGATGGTGTTAGTGACAGTGATGATTACAACAGTGACAAACCTATTTACTTTTTGTATTGATTATCTATTGTGAGACAAATTTCCACTTAGGGACATGAAATTGCTCCTCGACTCTGCTCTGTATCAGGGATATAATATCTATAAGTTGTTGTGGTGGTATCAGTTGTTTTCCATCCTCCTTTAAACATTCACAGTAACTGCAACATGTTCTCATCCCAACTCGTCACAAACCGCCGCTTTGGCGTCACGCCCCTTGGTGTCACGCTATTTTTGGCATCAAAACCACATAGTTACCTTGGTGTCACTTTAGGTTTAGGCAACAAAACCACTATAGTTAGGTTTAGGAAAAAAATACAATTGTAAAGTGAAAATGAAACTGAACGTTGTGAACACGGGACATGAATGAACAGCTGATTGTAATGTGATGCACCGGACGCAAATAGCGGTCTCCTGGATGAAAGCCTTGTGTTTGGTGGACCCATCCACCTTCCCTCCCACCCACCTTGTGTGTCTTTTCGCTCTTTTAACTACATCACCACACACCCAGCGGACCTTCACGGAGCATTTACTGTTACCGCTGATGGGTTTACATTAGAGTTAATGGAACGCCCGGTGTGTTTCATACCGGCGCTAAAGGGTGCCATGTGCCGACGGCCGTGACAAAGCCTCGGTATTTGATGCCCCGCTGAGAACGGGCTGGTAACTCTCTGACTAAATCTCAAGGAGAGCTGCAGATGAACAGACTCAGGAGAAAACAGGCTAAAATAAAGATGACTGACAAACAGCAGCTAAGTGTAGCTCACTGATTGGAACAGCTTTTTCTTTTCGATTAGCTCAAGTTTAACACAGCCACCTCTTTATTTCAGTAACTGTCGTCTGTCAGTGCAGGCATGTTTATTTGAGTCCCGTCACCGTTAATTAACCAAAGCGGATGATGACGCGCTGCTCTGCGGTGGGTTTGACAGTGCCGGTTGGCCAGGAATCAATGTTTAAGAGCATCTGCCATTCAAGTTATTGTACTCGCTTCATTTAAAGTCAGCTCATGAAGGACCCTGCTAAATGAAATCCATTAAAAACAATTCTGCTCCTGTTTGTCCGTGATGGATTTTTGCCGAAACAATCTCGCCTGAAAGTTATTTATCCGAACAACACACAAAAAAAAACTTTCCACCATACAGTTATTGCTTTGGACTGTTGTCTAGTAAATCGCCGTGAGGCCCAGATTTCAACATGTCACGAAAAAAAACATGATTAAAATGTCATAGTTCATTGATCTGTGTGTCCTGCTGCTTATTGAGAAGGTACAGTGAATGTAGCAGAAAAAATAAACTGCTGTGTTTTGGTCTTTGAGACTACAAAGCTGTAGAAATGTCACACCTCGGGAGAAACCTCTGAGATTTCTCTCTCCCACAAGTTGTCACTTTTTATTGTGTGACTGAAATTGCAAAAGAGTAAAGAGTTTACACAGGAGACTGAAGTGATTAGACCCCATCCTGAAATTAATTAACGACCTGTGAAGACAGCAGATGACTGTTTTCCCCTGGTGGTTCAGTATCTAGACGCTGATGGTGCTTAGAGGACATCGGGGATTTCCTGCAATTGACCAATGAAATTGGGAAGAGATTTCATTAGTCTGCACACACACACACCTGAAATATTAATTTATATAGGCAAGAGAAATTAATTGATCTTCACAATCTTTTTAAAGCTGTGATATAGCTTTTGCTTTCGGTCAATCCACCACCTTGGTCCAGATAGAAATATCTAGCCTATAATTGGATCACCATGTCTCCCTCATGATGAATTGTTAACACTTTGGTGGTCAAGCCCATGTCCATGCCTATAGAGCCTGCAACGTATCCTCATATAATGGTACGTATGATATCTTACGAAAACTTCAATTTCCGATGATCGACACGAACAACAACAACATGCAGACAGTCTTTTCAAAATAAAATTCTATCTTCACAGTAAACAACTTTGTTAGGTTTAGGCAATAAAACTACTTAATTAGGTTTAGGAAAAGATCGTGGTTTGGGTTAAAATAACTCCGGAAGTGGCATAACTTAAGAACGGAAGTTACGTGACAAATAAACATCGGTCTCCTGGGCGAAAGTCCGGTGTTCACGATTATGTGGATTAAATACAAAATGATTACACGAATTACAGTGCATTATTTTTCGTAGGTATAGCTACGAACAGTGTCTGCCATCAAATTTAAAACTAATTTCTTGGTGTTTCATTAAATAAAGATTAAACATGCACACATAATGCAGAAATATGTTCACATATTTGGATACTTGTCCATAACCCAGCTCGAATATACTGTAGGGTTCCCACACACGCATGCAAGCTTCCCCTCATTTTATCTGTCAGATAAATGAAGGGCGGCTTTCACCAGACACTCGATTTCACTTTAAATGAAGTGTGTGAAGTGAGTGTGTGTTAAAAACGCGTTACAGTTCCTCGACTTTCATTCCTCTCCTCTTCCCCGTTCACTTTGAGAAGAGAGCGGGAGATTAGAGAGAGATTGAGGAGATTAAGAAGAGGAGGGAGGATCAGGAGGAGAAGGAGTCTATGAGATGGGAGGAGATCACAGGTCGAGAGAGGAAGACTGTGGATGAAACGAGGAGGAGGAGGACAAGAGCCGTCCATTAGGTGGGGAGTGCTGTGGCGTCCTTGGGCCTCAGGTCAATAAAAACCATTACATTATAGTGACACACACACTCTGTCCAGAGACCTGACTGTGTGTGTGTGTGTGTGTGTGTGTGTGTGTGTGTGTGTGTGTGTGTGTGTGTGTGTGTGTGTGTGTGTGTGTGTGTGTGTGTG
>CAKALG010020670.1:0-10989 GCA_916700815.1 Helicolenus hilgendorfi
CGAAGAAGAAGACGAAGAAGACGAAGAAGAAGAAGAAGAAGAAGAAGAAGAAGAAGACGAAGACGAAGAAGAAGAAGAAGACGAAGAAGAAGAAGAAGAAGGAGAAGACGACGAAGAAGAAGACGAAGAAGAAGAAGAAGATGAAGAAGACGAAGAAGAAGAAGAAAAGGAAGAAGAGGAAGACGAAGACGAAGAAGACGAAGAAGAAGAAGAAGACGAAGAAGAAGAAGACGACGAAGAAGAAGAAGAAGAGGAAGAAGAAGACGAAGAAGAAGAAGAAGAAGACGAAGAAGAAGAAGACGAAGAAGAAGACGAAGAAGAAGACGAAGAAGAAGAAGACGAAGAAGAAGAAAAGGAAGAAGAGGAAGACGAAGACGAAGAAGACGAAGAAGAAGAAGAAGAAGAAGAAGAAGAAGAAGAAGAAGAATCAAGAAGAAGAAGAATCAAGAAGAATCAAGAAGAAGAAGAATCAAGAAGAAGAAGAATCAAGAAGAATCATAATAAGAAGAAGAAGACGAAGAAGAATCAAGAAGAATAAGAAAAAGAAGAAGAAGAATCAAGAAGAAGGAGTAGAAGTATATATTTTGTTTTTATCATGCTGGTATCGGATCGGTACTCTGCACTCGGCATCGATACCACAAATTCAGGTATCAGAATCAGGAAGGAAAAAATTGTATCGCATCATCTCTACTTACAGATACTAAGAAACAAAGTTAGCTGCAAAAACCCGCTGCAAAATGGAAACATCTACGGTTAACGTCTATGGATTGAGCAGTACCCATCTCCAGACAAAAAAACCCACCTGCTAAATGACATGCAGCGCAACGTAAAGAGAAGGTTCAACACAGTGTTGCCCAGAATATACAAACAAGCAGGAACACAGCTGAAATACACCACTGCCAATATCACCTCCACCTAACAAGACAAGGTAAGCCTAGTACAAGCAGTTATCAAAGCCATCCTACCGATGCCAGACAGTTTTCAATGGCTGCACAATAACTGGCAACATAATGTAAAGAAAGAGCCAAAAAATGAAATCATTATAACACCAGCCTGTGTTGTTGTACGTTCCACAGCAACCACCATTCTAGCAACCGCCGGCCTATTTAATGTGAACATTATTATTTATTAATAAATTGGACTGTGTCTATAACTTTCATATTGCCATGCTTTGCCGAACAACGCCCCTTTAGCTGTGATATAAAAACACAACACAGACATGTTATTGCCTTTTAAGCTGATATGGATATGAACTTGTTAGCAAACTGTTCATTGTCCATTTTCACATTAGCATTCATGTTGTTGGCCGCCTAGCTCCGTTTTTGGTCTCCACCAAATCCTGAGGGAAATATCTGGCTCTTTAGCTTGGCAGGCAGTGTGGGGGGGGGTTTTTAGGGCTAATTCGCTTAAAACGCTGACCAGGGTGGTGACAGTGAACCAAAACAGTAAATATGCAGGCCAGAAAACTAAAACAATGAGCTGAGAAAGACACTATAAACCTCCATAGAGCTGAGGGGAACTGCAGAGTCAGAGTATCAGAGGATTGCTTTACATTGGTTACAATCAAATACCTGTAAATTATGTAAATTAACCCTTACGTATAAATAATAATAAATATTCAAAGAAATGCAACACTCAAATGAATCAATTATTACATGCTAGTCATTTCATGTTTTGGAGTTGACTATCGACACCCACGCTTATTGTGAACATGATCTACTATTCCTGCTGTCTATAATGGCCAACAGCGCTATGAGTTACAATATTTAATTTCAGGCAACCTTCATTAGGAACATCCATGCATTTATGCAATTATGAAGCATCTACTAAGTTATTGAGATGAAACAGAGAGGATGTATATTCTATCACAGAAATCTTATATGACAGCATCCCACAAAACAGCAGTAGCAATAAAAAGACTAATCTAAGTTCAGTTCAGTTGAGAGAATAATAATAATTAAAATGTGTAAACTACCTCACAGACATTTAACCTGTGTTCAATGGTCAAACCCCTCAGGCCTGTATAAATTAAATCTGAAATATTTTGGGATGAGCCTCCTGTGCAACGCCCCAGAGGTGATGTTACATGTTTTGATGCCAGTATTTCCCCTGTACATGCATGAGGGGTTAAGTGAAGGTAGTACAGGTTTGGTTGCTTCAATCTTGCTCCCTGTCGTCACCAATAAGCAGCTACAATGTGTCTTGAAAGTCAACTTATAAAAGTTTTATGGAACTCAGAGAGCTTAAGTGATCTTCCCAAGCTCTGCAGTAGCCTGCAGCGTGCAGGATGTCTGCTTATATTAATTTCATGGAGTTTAAGAGGTCACCAAACTCATTTGGAGATTCTTACTCATTTATGAACTCTGCAACCCTTCTGTTCTGCAGTGCTCTAAGCTACTGGTCTTGAGATGCTTAAATTTACATGGAATATTATATGGCTAGGTGGCAAAAAGTATAGTGCATTTGGAGTTTAAAAGTACATAGGGCTGAATAAAAATGCACTTTGAAATGACATTTACCTGCGTTTTAATGAAAAGTAAGGTGAGCATGCTGGTGTTTTATCTGCCTTGTGTGTTGGGAATTGGGCGGCTGGGAGCAGGGGAGGCTGGGTTAGGGATAGGGGGCTGTGGGGAAATTGGTTTATCCAATATTCAGAAGATTTCCAATAAGACAATGGACTTCTCAGAAAGCAGCTTAGCTGGAGAGCAGCGAAACCCTGAGGGTGAAACTGAGTAAATGAGCTCACTAGCTGGTCTTAACTCTCAGCGAAGGCACGCTGACAATGAAACAGAAAATATGGAGCATTCCTTTCAATTAAAAATGAAGTTAAGATACTAAAGCAGGGCTATAAAGGGGAAGTAGTTAAGGCTCAGCTTAAAGGTTAATCTGATGGTGCTCTCTCACACTGACCTCCCCTCAGAGCAGCCTGACTCACATATTGGGGACAGCTTCACTGTCCACAGAAGCCCTTTGACAAAGCCAGTTTGTGGCAGTCTTAACGTCTGCAGCAGATCTCCCAGTGAGAGTGTTTAAAACCAATGAGGCCTCACATCTGTGCTGGGACTGAGCTTGGTCAGGGGGGTAGTGGGTGATTAATTGATGGTCACATCTCGCTGACTGCTGCCCACACCGCTTTGATGAAGAGGGATTAGGTTGTGCACCACAGGCTCAGCTGATAATAGGAGAACAGAAAGGAAATGCTCATGTCACGCTCCATGGCAAGGATTTCAATCAAAGAACCACTTCATTCAGAGAGCCAGGACTTTTTAAAACAAGTAAAACCCATAGCTTCCTGCAGCCTTTTTTCTTAGAAAGTAACTGTGTCACAATTAAAAGTAAAAAAAAAAAAAGAAAAAGGCCTCTTACTAATTGGCTGCATGATTTGGGGGAGCCTGTTTTTTTGATAAAAAGAAAAAAAAAAACTGCAATGTCTTTGAAATATCCTTAGTAACACCATGCAAGATTTTCTGCTCCCGTCAAGCCAATGTATTTCTCCACAGAGATAACTGTTACAGTAACACTTGCAATGCAGTGGAATAATGTTATTAGCATAATGCATTAATGTATCAGACTGAAGTTCTACTGGTTTCCATAAGTAGAAAGACGTTATTTATGGAGTTAAAGCCAGACAAAGAGTATACTTGTGTTTTTAACAATTAGGTACAATTATACATCCCTGTGTTTTCATTTATCATGCAACGCAGTCTCACACCAGTTAATGAAATCGTCACAAAATGATTTGATTCGTGTACATAGACACAAATTTTCTGTATTTTTCGTGCGTTTTCCAATTTCCGCTCCCGTCTTTTCAAAATAAAACTACTTAGTTAGGTTTAGGAAAAGATCGCGGTTTGGGTTAAAATAACACTGGAAGTGCCGTAAGTGGAATACGGAAGTTACGTGTCAAATAAATCAACTTTGACTTCTGGTTTCACACGAGACACGAACCCCGGTCTCCTGCATTTCTGAGCCACCAATCCACCGTCGCGATGTTCGCCATAACATCACAAAAAAAAGTGAAATTCGGGTCTATGTACACAAATCACTACATTAAATTTCGCGACTATTTCACAAACTGCTGTGCGACTGGGCTGTATCATGATAATACCAATAGTAATTCACATCACAAGTTAATCTCCGTTACAAACATCCAGCGTCTCAGAAGCTTAAGAATCAGTATTTTATGCTGTTAATAATCTGCCTCGAAATTAGCATTAACACTATAAATGAGTCCATACTGAGTAGAGAAAATTGAAGAAAAACATTCATGCTCATACAAAAGGTATATTTTCTAGCAACAATATTGTACATTTGATGAACATGGACATCGTAGCAGGTGGAGGGAAGTGATTGTCTTGGGGTTGTAAGGTTTTGGTACAGTTTCATCTATCTGAGCCTTTATTTAGCCCCCTATCCTGTCTCGCTACTCGCTGAACTGAGATCAGTCTGCAGTTTTCCCTAGAGACAACACTAATGTCACATACTGACTTGGCACACCAATATTTCACATCCAAACCAAACCTATTAAGGATGACTACTTACCATAGACAAGATATGTCCTTCACAGCAGCAACCTTCACATTCAGTTTTCTCAATCTGCACACACCCACACATACATGTGCACATACACATGTGCACACGAACACACAAAACACGGACTACTGTGCATATTTGTTGGCGTTATATTTCATCTACTGCCACATGTGATGGTGTTGTCCTCGCTGCAAACACCCTTATCATACCCTTGAAATCTTTGAAATCCCATACTGTGCCTGCACCAGTATTTCTCTGATAACAATGAAAGTGTGGTACAATACAATATTTTTGCAAATACAGTGTGTAAATTGTAAATGTAAGTTACAGGAGCGGAAATGATGCTGACCATATTGGGTTTTTTGTGTTCATAAAATTAAACTCCAACTACATTATAAGAATAAATATAGTTGTTTCTAAATGTGACTTTTAATAATTTATATCATAATACACTGAAAATTATGGTTCTTGGTAAATTCTTCCAAATTACTAAAGTGTGTGCATGATTAGTAATTAATGCACTCAAAAGTCTTAATCTATGTGCCCAAATCAACAATATGTTCAAACTAGTTATTACTTTTACATTCATGCTCTCAAATTAATAATCTGCTGCTTACATTCAAGTCCAGTCTGTTCTATGGTGGATGGTATTGATAACATACACTGTGGGGTTCACCACATTTCTTTAAGATTCTGTAATTTCTGACTTTAGTGACTCACACTAGACATCAGACAGCATGTGATGTGTTACTATCACATACAAAATCTACACATATGAACTTTAAAAAGTCAGCGTGGATGAAAAAAGTGGTGGTGGTTGAACAGAGGTGAATTGGTGTGCATTGCTGTCTACCACAGTGTCTTTTTTTTAATACTAACAAAAGCTGAGGAAATTGCGGTTTAAGCCTGCATCCGTGATAAGAGGTGGTTAGAGCAGGGTATAATGATAAGTGCCATTTTGTGCCAAAATCAATACCAAAATTGGACTATTCTGCCTGATCTGCATAAACATTACCTCAGCTGCACCACTCCACAACAAGTTCACCTGGAAGCAGGTAATTACCCAAAACAGGTGCAAGAGCACAAAAAAGAACAGCACTTGACAAATACAGAATTGTGAAAAAATACAGGCCTGAGTCTCATATTGATATATATATTGATTTCTACAACGACAGATTTTTTGGCCACTTGGCTTTGGAAACAACCTGTTGACACAACGCTGACACATTAAGATTTTTTAGTTGATATGGCAAACTTTGTATACAGTTGCCTACTCACAAACCTAGCAGATACGGAGCAGCATTAGCATTCATTTCGAGTCATGTTTATGTCCACCTGTAAAGCTAAATTCACACCAGATCCGGCGGTGTGGCGAGAACGTCCTCCCATTCATTTTGAATGGGGGTAGTATGTTTAGGCTGCGGCTGCGCAGCCTCAAAATAAGACGCAGCGGCAAAGCAGTGGAAAAGTAGAAACAGAATCAACTTTTGGAGAGACGCAACACAACATCACGCTCCGGTAGCCAATCACGTAACTGGCAATCCAGAGCTGCGTAACCCCACCATTAGGGAAAAAAGACGTTATTCGTCGCAGTCAATGGGCCATTAAAATGACTCTCCCAAACCACCGCACGACCCTGCGGTGAATCGCCGCAACGCCTGATCTGGTGTGAATGCAGCCGAAGTTCAATAATATTCACCCTCCTTTTAGCTCTGAGTTTGGTCTCCACCAACTCCTGAGAGAAATATCGGATTCTTAAGCCTCTATACCCTCCATTATGTTCACCAGCTAATCTCTAACTGTGTCTGTCTGTGGTTCGGTGCTGGGCAGGTAGCAAACAGTGGGTTTTTAGAGCTATGAGAGTGTTGAGAGTGAACTAAAACAGTAGAGTTTCAGCCAGAAAACAAAAAAATTGAGCTGATACACCATTAAGCCATCGTTATTATAAAAAATATTGATTGTAGATGCTTTGTCGCTGATTTGCTTTATCATATATATTGACCATTATGACAATTTATGATTTGAGAGATGAGACACTATAGTGTATCTGTTTCCTGTTGTGAAGAACAGAGGAGTTTGATTTATGTAGTCTCCTATTCTATTGAACTATACAAAGGAGCTCTCCACCTTGACCGCTCTATTAAAGTAAGAAGCCAAAGTTATCAATCGAGCTGGTGAAAGGAGGGGAAGTCTTCTCAACAAGCCATGCTTTCTCAGCCTAATGGATCACACTATGCTGCAGAGAGCAAAAGAGAGAGAGAGAGAGAGAGCGACAGAGACCGAGTGAGTGAGACGGAGAGAGCAAGATGTTGCTTCTACTGTATGGTTTTGACTGATTATGCATTTTTTTCTTAAGCTATTCATAGAAGATAGATTCATCATTCCAA
Source organism: Helicolenus hilgendorfi (assembly GCA_916700815.1). Lineage (NCBI taxonomy): Eukaryota > Metazoa > Chordata > Actinopteri > Perciformes > Sebastidae > Helicolenus > Helicolenus hilgendorfi. The sequence goes on from CAKALG010020670.1 coordinate 6,921, forward strand.
TTTGTCAAGCTAGCAAAGATTTCAATTAATTATGTGCAGCGAAAGACTGGGTGTATTAGGCCTCTCTGTCAGCACTAGTCTGAGTCCCCATTTACCGGACTCAAAATAAAGAGGTATCAGAGAGGTGCTTGGATCCTCCAGTAATTAATTTGATGAATGCCTTAGCGGCACAAATAGTGGCAGCCGTGCATCTTTTCATCAGACACCAGCAGCAGTCTCCGTGCTCGGTGCTAATTTGAAGGGGGCAGCTCATCTGTATAGTGGATGTGCTCGTGGCTGGGTCTATTCTTCAACCCATGTACTCACGGCCTCCTGCTGTCCAGACAGTGTGTGGGGGCCTTATGTTTTCTGTCAACTTTGTCCTTGTGCCAAGCAACTTGCTCCACTTAGTGCCCAGTTTTTTGACTTTGTGGCCTGAACTTGATAATGGGAGGCCCGCTGGATTAATGGAAGGTGCAGTCATGTCACTTCCCGGCTGCTGCTGTTGTGGTTTTCCAGACACGGTACTGCGGCAATGACCATCATATCACATACTGTACCTGGCAGGTGTGAAATTGATAAACATCGCGATGAAAACTCCAATCTGATGAACTACCAATAATCCATTAGAGGAAAATGTCTGATTGAAATCTTTAGCGATAAGGGTGCATCTACACGATGATATATGAAGTAGGTAACACGGTGGGAGGTGTGATTGGGCCAATCTAAAATGATGGATCATATTATTGTTATTAGGTGAAAGCTTCAATGGCAGCTATTTGTGATGCACACCGTCAATGTCGACAGGAGCCCCAGCCGAACAAAGAAATAATTGGACTGGTGCCACATAATTCAGGTTCATATTTTCACAAGTGGGGGAACCTCATTATAAATCAGGTCAGCCAGTGATACAAGACCATAAATCAAAGAAAGACATAGCTCGAACAATTAGATAATTACTAGACCACCGTGTCACCGCTGCGGAGATGTTTTGCTGTGCCACTGAGTGGGAGTGGAGAAAGTAACGAACCGCGTTAAGAGCCCACAATCACACTTTATGCATCAGATGAGACAGCGGAGGAGAGATGAAGATTTAAAAAATAAGAGGCATGAATAGAAATGTTGATGAACTGATGTTGGCTATATGCTTTGAATGGGGGTCTCTTAATTTTGCAAACAGTTAGGACCACAAATAAAATTGCAAGAAATTCCCTTTGTTGCTTAACTTTGTGTAAATGTGTCACCTTTGGTCAGATACTACAAATCGTGACCTCTGATCACAACTAAAAGTGATGATGTACATGTTGGAAAGAGTCTCTTCACTGCATGATTGCACGGACTGCCACTGACCCCTAGTGTTGCTCGAATGCTGAGTTGCAGTGTTTGAACTGAAGTATGAAAGCCTGTTACTCTAATTATATCTACGGCCCTTGATTACCCCTAGGCAGAAAAGCAGCCTGAAATCCAGAGGCAGGGGTCCAATTGACCCCAATTGAAAGTGTCATTTCACAGCATTGCCAAGTTAGAGATGCTCTCGCAGCCCAGGATGAGCGGATGTTAATTCAACGTTCCTCCTCGGCTTCATTGTTTGATTTTCAAGCGGCTCTTCCACTCTGCCCCCCTCTGCTCGGCTGGGCGGGTGTAGAGCTGCCTGTACTGTTCTTATGTCAAACCAGAGTGCAAGGAAGCTCCAACAGCAGTCAAAAATTGAGGTCACAGCACAAGAGTGAACCAACTGGAACAGATTGTTGTGGAACCTCCAGGCTTTCGCAGACACGTGTTGATCCCAGCACAGCATGTCCTAGCTTTTACCTTCCCAACCCCTTCTTCGCAACTCCCTTGACAGCAGCTTATGGATAGCAAGAGCGTCCAGGCCTTTCAACTTCACTGCAGCCTTTTACGATCACATGCACCAAACATCCCCATCCATGTGTAAACTATATGACCAGCACCCTAATAATCAATTTCTAATATTTAAATGGTAGATGGAATTACATGTTTCCTAATATTAGGGGTCATTTACTTTTTGTTTTACTGATGTTCACTTGAATATTAAAAGAGGTAATAATTAATAAATAAATATGGGTGAAATTTGGATTTTAAAAATTGCAATTGCAGCACCCACACCCTGGAGTAAATGTATCTGAGAAAATCCGGGAAAAACAAGACGCAAAATCCAGGTGAAAATGAGTTTACTTTTGGATATCTTCTGGTGAAAATCATTAAAAACTGAAAAAAAATACCCCGTATCTAAATTCCTGTTTATACTGTGCATGTGTATCAACAAAATTTAAGGACGTTTATGCTGGAAATATGAGATGACAGTTTGCTTTGGTCGAAGCTTTCTCAACCCAGCTGAACAAAATGTAAATGTCTCATTAGATCATTGTCTCTAAAGCACTTTAAATAGATACTAAAGCCGCTCTGCATAAGCCCCATCTGTTCTACTACACATCCCCATGGAGGAGAGGCAGTGTTTTAAGGCACAATTGATCCTTTTATAATGTCATGACCATTGTATGACCCATAGCAGGGGGCGTGTTTGTCCGGGGGTAACGGAGGGGGGTCCACACATACATCATCAGCAAAAACAGCGTGTTAAGGTCTGGTGATGTGCGATGGGAGGCAGGTACGATGTCTCTGTCTAAGAACACTATAGGATTCAACGTGTCGTCTTGTGTTAACTGGCCACATTTGGCAACATTTCTGACAATCTGTCATTATTGTCACTTTACATGAGAGCCGGGACAGCAAAGAGGGAGCACTGACAGCAGATTGACCCCAGATGCTGTTCATTTGATTGATATCTCTACAGACAATGATCCTTTTTCTGCACCGCAGTAGTGGTTACATAGGGAGGCGTTGGGAGGGGGCAAATACAGGAGAAATGTCACACCAGGGAAGTCAGCGAGGCGTAAAGCCCTGCCTGACGAGCGCAGGGTCATTGGCTCCTCTCTGCCCCCTTTGTGCCCCGGGTAAAATGATCTAAGTGACTCTGGACCTCTGCCACCGATCTGCTGGAGTGCAGGAGTCAACCGCGTAGGCATGGCAGAGTAAAGGCTGGCAAGGGAGTTGCTGGTAAACTGCATGCAGCGTGCTATCGCCTAGAGGACAGACTCATTCCTTGTTTTTGGTGTTTACATGTTTTTCCATAACTAGGACATTCTAATAAGACACAAACTATTTATACATGCTTGCAACTGGTCCATTTCACACCACAGAAATCCTTCTGATGCTGACGGTGTTTCTTTATTTATAGCTGGGATAGTTGAGCCTCCCAGATGATGAATAAAGGGGAGAGGTTAAGATTACATTGTTCTGGTAAATTACTTGCACAGAATGGCTGCAAGGCTGAAGCCATATCAGTGGATACATCCTTAAAGACTGCAGCGACGAATGTACAATATGTGTGAGCTAGCTTCTGGTTGTAAGCTGTCTGTGTTTGATGATTGTGATCAACCTTAATTAAATGTGCTAATACTGTCTTTGTGTCAGTTCATTTAGGGAGGCGGAGACTGCAACACGCACACGCAAAACAAACTGTCTTTTCTTACTGACATATTCCACGACGATAGCCATAAAATTAATAAAAATCCAGTTATTTAAGCATTTAATAAAAATGTCTTGTCATGTTTAATATAGCACTAATTCGCGATAATTTACTGTATGTTACAGAAGCCTCGGATTCATGTGAAAGCGGTCAATATGTTTCACAAATATCAAAAAGGTTTTAATGGATGTTTGTTTACAATTAACGAGTGAAGTATTTGCATGTGTTTGTGTGTTAAAGAGTCAGCGGGAGCGAGTTATGTGGCGAGCTCGTCACTGTGCAGGGTAATAAGGTCAATGCAAAAAATAACCCAGGGGCACATTTCCCAGCAAATGTGCAGAAACACACACATTCGCACAAATAAACACACACAGAGACGCACACCACTGTCCCGCCTTATGTTGCAGAATCCAAACCAATCGAGTCAATTGCCAGAAAACATGACATGACCTTTCAGATTCACTGAGCATCAACCGTGAGTGGGACTGGCGTGCTTTCCGTTTCAGCGCACCCTCTGCCCCTCCCGCCCACTCCGTCACC
>CAKALG010020672.1:0-10400 GCA_916700815.1 Helicolenus hilgendorfi
GTCACAGCAGCTCCGGGCAAACAAAGCCCTCTGACTCCTTCATCCCCCAGGAGAATAACTCTCTGTTTCTCTCTCCTGCTTTCCTTGAAACAAATGATTTTCAGTAGCTGATGACTGAGGAACACACACCGGCTCTATGCGCTGTTGTGTGATCCACAGACAATCAGACAATGGCTTCCCCCTGTTGTTGTCAGTGCATCTTGTTCTGTCTTGGCAACATTCATCTTCAGACATTTTTTCATTGTTGCTTTTTTATTTTTTTTATGGTCAATTTTGCAGCGAATGATTATTATTCTTTCTGAAAATTTCAAAACTATTTATTTGCTTTGAAACTTTTTTTTTCTGATGATGAGTTGTTTGGTGAAAATAATTTTAAACGTACAATAAAGAATTACAGTCTTTAGAAAATGTAGCCTTTTGTTTAATGCTCGGTTTGATGGCTTGATGGCTGGTACTAATTTTGAAAGTCTTCTTGGCAACAATGCTGAATATCAACACCTTTCATCAAACGCGCAGATGTTTTTTAGTAAAATCTAAAGATTGTCAAGAACAAAACATCACAAATAATCGGGGAAAACAAAGATGTTTGATCTGAGAATGACATTGCAGTGAACTTTTTTGCTTATTGCAACTTAACCTGGGCATTTGAACTTCACTGTGCAGAATGATGTATGTGCAGTTTGACACGAGAGGGCTGTTTTCCAGAGGTGGGAGTAAAGTCACATATGTGCAAGTCACGAGCAAGTCTCAAGTCTTAACCTTCAAGTGTCAAACAAGTCCCAAGTCACTGTGGTGAGAATTAAGCAAGTCAAGTCGAATCCCTTCTGTAAGTCAAGCAAGTCAAGTCATACAAAATTCCGATGATCTACCCCAGTCCACATTTAAAATCAGTTAAAAGACAGTGATCATGAAAAGATAATTATAGGCATACTTTACAGGGCTCATGGCGAGTCAAATTAAAATGGTCAACATGGCAAATTAAAAAAAAAAAAGTTGCAAGTGAAGTGTCACTTGAAAATATTGAGTTATGGATAAATAAATATTGTTAACAAAATCTGTATTCTTCATTCCTTCTCTCTTCATTTTTATTTCTTTCCGGAGGCTGCTTTAATAATAATAATAATAGTAATAATAGTAAAAATAGAAAATGTTATGGGAATATCACATATTCAAATGATACGTTTACAAACCTCCTCTGATTATTCATTGTGCATTGGTAGGCTATAAAACAACAAAGGCATACATTTCATGGCGATCACAAACTTTTAGAAAAATCTTTGACAACGAACTTGATCATCAGAAAATAATGTGTCGAAATTATGAATGTGGCAATCTCTGCTGTGATAAAAATCAACACCTGGGCTGTAATCCCATTTGTCTGGTGTCCTGCTGCGGCTAATCTGCCTAACGCCTGGTCACCATATCAAAAACTGTAGATTACTTTACATAACGTTGGCTAACGGGCTCAGAGTTAATTTAGTTAGGGTATTATCACAGTTTAGCTAACTTACTAACGTTGGTCTGTTACTCACCTCAATCATATATGCGTAAGAAGCTCCAGTCCATTATAAATCTAGCATAACATTAACAAAACTCTCATGCAAATAAATTATTAAATTAACATACAAATCAAACAAAATGCACCTTGAAAAAACATGAACCATCCTAAAACCAAGAACATTTGTTTATGAAAAGTAATTAAGTAACAGATTTATCTCTACTGAAAAAAAAGTATTTATCAAAACTCAGAAACAAAAGAGCTGAGACTTTAAACCATTTAAGAGAGAGAAACCCAGGAGCTGCCACACTGACAGGCAGCGGGAGACACTTTGTGGAAGAAAGTCGGGTTGATTTTACTGGGATATAAACGTGTTACAGTTCAACTCCACAAAAACAGTTTCAGGATTATTTGCCAGGGAAGCAGCTGTGGGTTTTGTCTATTGGTGAAAGTCCAGATTAAAGCTTTTGTTCTGTGGTTTTGTAGCTCAGTGGCTCAGAGAGAGGATTATTCATTTTCATCAATAGTGAGTGAACTATTTCAGATCACAAACATTATTGTAGATTTGATGTTTGTTGTTCGGGTTCTTTTTTTTTGCACTTTCTAAATTTTAAAGTCGATCCAACCAGTCCCCTAAAAAAATCAGAAATAAGGTATGTATTTACTTTTATGTTAGTATTTTATTTAAAAAATCATGTTTTTACAATCATGTCACCAAAGAGAGGGGTGGTAAGATTGAATACACTAGATATTTTTGCATCCAATGGATAGAACAGAATATAAACTACATTGTCTGCATATGTGGAAATATATGCATATCCTCACTGTTTTAGCCATGCTCTGGGGATGGCACTGTCAGTCCAGACTGAAATATCTCAACAACTATACAGTAGGATGGATTAACACTGAATACAGATATTCACGGTTTCCAGACAATTTATCTTACTGACTTTGGAGATCCTCTGACTTTTCCTCTAGCGCCAACATAAGGTTGACATTTGTTTTTTGTGTAAATTGTCTCTTTTGACTCTTTGACTCTTGAATTGACTCTTGCACCATTATAAAGTTAAAATTTTAATTTGTCCAATCTGGTTAAAGACCAAATACCTGCAAAACTGATGCCTTTCCTATCAGCCTCAGCTATCCTTTGAAGTCATTGCCATTGCAGATAGCATTGTCGGTAGTTTGTCTTTTTAAGCTTAAAACAAAGTATTAAGCAAGACAATACACAAGACAATACCCATTATTGTAATTTATAGAAGCCTTAATGTGTGCAAACAAGATGCTTTACTGATAAATCAACACACCAAACTGTACCCAAAAGACAGAATAGGTTGTTAACCAATGACTCCCAAAACCACATAATGGCCTTTCTGTATAACATAGTGAAACAGTCTCACGGTGGCAGATTTAAACACGTGGTTAACGTTGTGAAATGGAACTGCATGGTTATGTTTAGGCAACAAAACTACTCGGTTAGGTTTAAGAAAATAAGTAAGTTTGTTACGTAACATAGTACGTAGTTGCGTACGTAACTTAAATGAACTCTGTAAGTTAAAATAACTCAACGTGTTGACTTTTGGTCTCGCACAGGCCAAACAGCGGCCTCCTGGGTGAAAGTAGAGATGTTCCGATCCTATTTTTTCTTTCCTGATACCTATTCTGATACTGATTTTGTCCTTTGTTCCCATGATTACTTTTGTCGCTGCCTATCAACAAAAGGAAATGTGTCGTACTAAGGTGCTAGCACCGATGACTTACACCGCTTGGGTAAACTCAAAGACACTAAATTCATCAGCGAGATGATATTTGGAGTAAAGCACCTCCTAAATATTTAATCTTGTTGCTCCTGCAGCACATCTCATCTCTGTCAAATTCCACAAGAAAAATATCTAGAATTTGATTTCTTCATCAGGACGAAAACATAAATGAATAAAAAGTAATCAATTAATAAATATCAGTAAGTGCCCCTGAGTTTACTGACCATGCTGACAGACTTTGCCTATTTATTTACTGAACCAAAGTGAAATGTTAAATGTGAAAACATTTTCATTTAGACTGGTCTAAGTGTATTTACTGCACTTGTAGCCCTCACATTCAAATCCTCCATTTTTGTCTCTTATATTGTATTTTAAATTTGTATTTGTTTAACACAACAGAATAACATCTGAATAATTAGAAGCAGAATAACTTCTGTTTCTCTTAACAAACAGGAATAAAACCGTCTTGCAGCATCTGGAAGCCACATTGTTGTGCTTTTTACTGTCCGCGTGCAGCAGACTAATGGTTCCATAGGACGAGGCATCGCTGCTGCTCGAGCATCAGCGTTGAGCAGAGTAATGGGTCCATAGGAGGACAGGAATGAGTCGGGGCCACGGCATGCTGGAGGCCCAGCAGTCTTCCTCATTCTCTAGTGCGGTGTTGCACAAGCCTGCTGAGAGTACAGCGCCATTACAGCTCCCACAAACATGTGGAGACAGGGGCTCCTCATTTAGCCAAACGATCACTTAGCTCCAAAGCTGCGATGAGACGCCGAAGCCCGTGGAGAGCAGGAAGTGTTTGAGGAGTTATTCAAACATTTGCAAAGCCAATAACTCCACTAAATCTACCAGGATGCCTCGTATTTACATTTGATTCTCTGAACCCTCCCCCACAAAAACAATAACATGGCATCTAAAAAAAATTAGGCCTAAATAACGTAATGGCATCCTCTTTGAATCTCGGTTGGTGTCAGGTTTAGACATTAGGCATAGTGGGTTATAGATGGAACTTTATTAAATGTAATTGTGCTGATGATGAAGAAAGTGTTCTGCAGGCATTATGGAGGAAATTACAGAGATTATAAAATGAAAAATTTCTATTAAAGGTGGCAACCCATGGAGCAGTCGATCACCCACTGGAGAAGTGCCTGTTTTGATTTACTCTCAATAGAGACCACTGGTTCTCTCGTTACCTCTTTCATCAAGAATCAGTGTGCCGAACAAACATGTAGGAGCCTTGATACAGTATCAGTAATATCAGTAGTTTATTGTATCAACTCACTGAAGCAACATTCAAACATAAAGTCTTTTGACTCGTCATGTGATTGTTTTGTTTATTCAGCACCAGAACATTTGTGATATTTAATATCAGCTCTACTCGTTAAAATCATTAAGACAAAATATGTTTTAACATATCACAGTTGGTTATCTATGACTTGATCAACTGTATTTTGCAGCAACAGACCTCACCCTTTATTGTTCCCCTCTCTACAGTGGCCACAAATGAAACATTTTCATGTTTGTAATAGAGACACATCTAAGCTGGCTAATCAGGGTAGAAATTAAACAGAGCTGTGACGATTGAAATTCAACAGCATTATTAGACACTGAAATGTTTTGGTTTAGATGATTACTTGAAAAGCCATTCGTCGGGGTGTTTTTCTTTTTTTAATGGAATTTACACGTTAAAGCTGCAGTGGGTAGAAATGGAGCAAATATTATTAAAAAAAAAAAGTTATTTTTATAAAACGGTCACTATATCTACTATGAACACTGGTAAATTACCAAACACAACCATTACCAGTAAGGTTGTTAGAACTTTGCTGATTGGCTGAACCAGTAAACATAAAGTAAGAATGCTTCTAGAGGCTGTTACAGGACTGTGTTTGTCCAGAAAAAACTTGGGTAAAAATAAAAAAAAAAACCTTTCTTATCCTGAACTTGTCCAAAAGTGTATGTGTTGTTGAATATTTCAGTTGTCTGATGTTCTGTGCTCACAAGTTATTTCTATCTGACTTAATTTCTCTTTGTGTTTTTTTCTTGTCTTACTGTGACACCTCATATGTAGTATTCTGTGCCCCAGATATCCCAATGGGGACACTTACAATACAGTAAGTTACTATTAATACTACACTCTGGTTCTAAAATTAATCTCTCAGAAAGACAAGAGGACGTGTATTTGAACCTAAAAAGATCAGCTTCCCCAGATTTACATCCAGCATTACAAACATTACATGTTTTCTTTTAATGTTGGTAATCTACAGTCAGGATGAAGTATACTGTGCCATGATACTGTAGGTCACTCATCAACTTAAAGGAAAAGTTCAGCATTTTGGGAAACATGCTTTTTTGAAGATTGATACCACTCTCACATCTGCACACTTAGTGTGATGCTACTGTACCACGGCTGGCTTGGCTTAGCACAAAGACTGGAGACGGGGGGAAACAGCTAGCCTGGCTCAGTCCAAAAGGTAACAAAGTAAGCCTAGCACCTCTAAAGCTTTATAATACACATGTTGTACCTTCTTTGTTTAAAACATGCAAAAAGTATAAAAATTACAATTTTCCATTTTATGTACCTGACTCATTTTTGGCTGGCACCGGAAACTTCCCGTAGTCTTTGCTGGTTGCCTGGCAACTGGTCCCGGCAAAGAAATACGTCTGCACTTCTCGAGCTATTCTGTTAAAACCACTGGGAAACCTCTGGTTCTGAAAAGGGAAGCCAATGCAAAAGTGCCTTAAACTTACATTCATTCTAATATCCAGCAGGGGGCGACTGCTCTGGCTGCTAAAAGAAGTCTGATTGTATAGAAGTCTACGAGAAAATGAGCCTACTTCTCACTTGATTTATTACCTCAGTAAACATTGTAAACATGAGTTTATGGTCTCAATCGCTAGTTTCAAGTCTTCTTCAATACAGCATGATGTTCATTTAGTGAATTATGGCCCCATTAGAGTCAAATAGACCATAAAGCAGGGGATGCTTTAGGGCGTGGCTACCTTGTGATTGACAGGTAGCTACCACGGCGTTATCCGGTCTCGGAGTTGTCCACATATTCGTCTTAGAGCTTTAACCCTTTCACAGTGAGAGTTCTGTTCATGAAACTTAGTTGTAACATTTTGGTTGCCTAAAAATGTCTTGTTCAGCGTTCGGTTGTACCTCTCGTCTCACTTCTGGTTACAAAAAAACCAAGATGGCGACGGCGAGAAACCAAGAAAGCAATCGCCAAAATGACGAAGTCGAGCAAACCCCAATGGGTGACGTCTCGGTGACTATGTCTACTTCTTATATACAGTCCATGGTCAAAACTAGTAAATTATAAGTGTTCAAGAAATGAATTCATGAAAGAACATAGTATCATTTGAGCAGTTGCAGACATTTGTTTTGTTGGGATCGGTGCAGAAACTATTATCACAGCTTTTATAACTAGCAGAAAGGGTGCAGAGAAGACCAGACAGCAGCAGCAGCAGCCGCCCATACGTATCACACCACAAAATTTCACCCTCCATATCTAATCAGTGTGTGTGTGTGCATACAGGCAGCATGGTGGGGGTGCAGATGCAGCTGCAGAAGAGGTATGGTTGGGTCTCCAGCAGTATGTTGGACCACTGCACCGAGAAACTGTTACAGACTGCTGGGTGGTTTCAGCAACTGGATACGATCACTGCGGTGGAAGAGGAAAAACATCCAGTGAGTTCTGCATCCTCTCCACCATTACAGTACAATGATGCCTCCCAACATGGCGGCTGTGAAGCGGCGAGAACCGGAATAAAAAAAAAAAAACATCTATTAGGCTAGTAATTGCGGCACGATTAGCAGACGTGCTGTTTGGCATGGTTTTAGGTTTTTCTGCAGAGTTTGGAAGAAATACACCTACTGGTGCCTCCTGATACAATAGAGCTGCCTGGGCGGCCATACATCCTGCATGTCTTACTCCCTTTCCCCCTCTCTTTCTCTCTCTCTCTCCACCCACCCCCGTGGGTCTCTCCCTCTATCAATCCTTCCCCCTCCTCTGCCTGTCTGGACTGGGACCAGCTGGCTTCATTAGGGGCCTCCTCCATACCACATTGCCTGGTTTTGTCTGTTGCACATTTTTCGACTGTTTTATCTTAAGCGCTGTCCATCCCTGGACCCTCATACATATTTTCTTGGCATTTCTGCAGCCACACAACTGGCTTCTAATGAAACAATCCATGTGTCCATTGTACAGCTTTTCTTTTTTTTAATTAATCTATGTGTCTGCCACCTCTTTTTTCGTTTTTTTGGATCCTCATTGTTTGCAATCACCGGGAGTGAATGCATTTTAATGGCTTGAGAGAGCTGCTGTTGGATTTTCACGCACTAGTTTGAAAGAATATCCAAAGTCAAACACTACCTGTGCAGTTTCTTTAACTTTTATGTCTTTCATCTTCAAAGGAAGGAGTTGAAAATCATCTCATTGTGTTAATTATTCCAGAAATAATATAAACTGTTTATAATGCCTTTCTTTGTCAGCTAACTTTTTAAAATTATCTCTAAATCCACAAAAGTCTCTTAAAAGCTCCCATTCTAACGGAGAAGCCAAACAGTATTTTCTGCCACTGTGTTTCTGTTTGATTGAGCTCTCCGGTTGGATGACATCCTTCCTTGATAGATACACCAGTGACTTACTCACCCTGCTTTTTCCAGTTTGTCATTATTTGGTTTGGAGGGATAACAGGACTGGTGACTAGACCGCAGATGGTTCTGTTGATTGTTTCTTGATAGGGTAAGGTTGATATGCAGATGGCATGGGGGAAAGCCGATGTCTTCAATGGGCAGAAAGCAACATAGGCTAAGAAGTTTTCATCGTATAAGCCTAAAGTATAATTTCGCAGAATTTCTTGTAAAACTTTGGCTGACAAAGTAAACATCAACAGAACTCAAGAGCACTTGGATGCACTCCTGCCCTCAGGCCCAAACACCCTAAACGCAGACTTCTCCTCATGAATTATTACTGATATGCTGATGCTCTTTTGACATCATTAAATCTGGACGTTTATTTGCACTTAGATGCTGCAAATGAGGCGAAATTATGGATCCCACCAGGGTTATGGGCAGAAGTCCTGTGATTGGCCCACCATGAGAGACGGTTGGGTTTAGTTAGCCTATAAGACTAAAATGTTTAGGTTTAGCGTTAGCTGCTATAATCAATATTTATAAATAATGGATCACATGGCTACTTGTATGTGAAAGGTGTCACTAGTAACAAACCAAAGAGAATTATCACAAGACTCTGCAGTTCCCCTCATCTTTATGGAGGGTATTAGCACCCATTGCCTCATTGTTTGGTTGTATGACCCACAACTTTATGGTTACGGTTCACTCTCGCGTCATTTTCAGCCACAGCAGGCAATGTTATTTCAGTGAAAAAGCACACCAACACCGACTGTAGACTACCTGCTCAACACCAAATAGCAGATCAGAAATTTTGAAATAGCGCAAAAAAGTTTTTACGCTTGGCTGAGGTTGAACATTTGGAGTATTGATAAAAGCAAAATTTGAAAAAGTGGTACGGTACCAGATTTAGAGAATAAATGATAACGTGCAGGGAGCATGTGACTTCAGCGTCCACTGAAGCTTCTACTCCTCTGAAGAGACAAAAAAATAGCGGCAAATTAAAACAGTCGCTCCACACAGATCTGATGTAACCTTTCTCACATTATACATGAAACAACACAGAACATTTCGTATTTAGATCGAGTTTTCTACATTGTCTTTCACTGTGTGAAGTTTGACTAGTGCTCTTTGAACTACGTCATCTTGTTGCGGCCTATTCTTCTGTAATGGGATAATGGTTTTCCGACTAGAGAATTGGCGCCACCTACTGCTTACCTCGATTCACCATTCACATTTTCTTTTACAGATTTTCTTGAATCTCTTTTAAAATGTTTCAATACATTTGGATGGAAACCTGGCTACACTTAGCAACTAGCTGGTAAACATATTGGAGCATTTAGCAGCTAAAGATACAGATATTTTTCTCAGGAGTTGGTGGAGACCAAAACAGAGCTGAAAGGAGGGGGAATATTGGGTGTACAACTGTCAGGTGACAAGAAAAATGACTTACCATACCAACCAACTTGAAAATATGTCAGTATTGTGTTCACAGATTGTTTCTGCTGCCCCCAAATGGCCAACAAATGTGTTGTTGTAGGTTTAAGATAGATAATTGGAAATGGTTGGATATAGATTTTATTATTTTCATTGAATAATAATAATAATAATTCAGGACATATACAAATGAAAATGTATTACATCAAAATGTAAAATCATACAGGCCATGTTTTACAACCAAAGACAACAAATCAAGACAACTGAAAATACATAAACATTTTTGTTTAATCCTGATTTTAACATCATTTTGCAAAAAGCTAATATGTACAATGAGTGTGTGGTGATTACCAGAACAAACATCTCTGTATCGTAACGGTCCTGTCAGGTCAAACAACATAAATATCACATTTGAAATAAGATTTATCTTCTAATACCTTCTAAAACAATGGGTACAGCTTTCTCTCTGGATCTATTTTTTGTTTGCGTTGCTTCTCGCATGAGGCTGCCTGGTGGAAAGATTTAATCTGATGCTTTATTTATGGCGTGTCATTATTTATTTATTTGATTATTTTGTAAATTATTTATCTATTGAATTATTAATTCTTCTTCATGACTTTTCCTTACATTATTCATGACTTAATTTAAGATTATTGCATCAAGATGCAGCATTGTTGCAGTGTTGGGTCGCCTTTTCACATCAAGTCAGACAAGGATATTAAATCTACCTCTCAGGCTATTTTTTCCGTTGAAGTGGAAGAAGTAGAAAAATGATCCTGAAAGCTCGCTATTAACATACAAACTGTCGTCACGCCAGAAAGAGGAGGAATGATTAGTCTCATGACAAACACTGAATCACCCCGTGATTGATCTTAAGATGAGAGCTGTAGTCGAAATAGCAATCTGTTCTACAGTGGTTACAGTAATGGGCTACCAATGTGGAAGATGCAAGTTTTAGTGCATGTTGGAGTTGAAGCGTTCCTCCTAACCTGGAGGTGAATTGTTCAGAAAATCCAAACTATGCTCTTTTTCAAATAATAATAATAATGATAATATTACACTATATTTG
>CAKALG010020684.1:0-16695 GCA_916700815.1 Helicolenus hilgendorfi
GTGTGTCACCTGACTGTTTTGAGCGATGCTCGTTCATGTCTATTTAGAGCGAGCAAGCGCGAGCCAGACGCTGACTTTCATAGCCTTAACGGCCACAGGTGTCGCCGTTAACAAGCATTTCTGAAAGTTACGAATAGTCCCTTTAACAAAAGTGATAAAAGTTAAAATTTTGTCCTCTACTGTCATGCTGCAAGATATTTTTATGCCTCCGCGGCATCGAGAGCTGTGCCCAGAGGCATTATGTTTTTGGGTCCTCTGTTAGTCCGTCTGTCTGTACCATTCTTGTAAACACGTTATCTCAGGAACGCCTGGAGGGAATTTCTTCAAATTTGGCACAAACCTCCACCTGGACTCAAGGATGAACTGATTAGATTTTGGTTGTGAAAGGTCACTATGACCTCACAAAACACGTTTTTGGTCCATATGCTAATTATGACAATTTCACACAAGTGTCTAATAAGATAAAATGATGAAGTGATGACGTTTTGGACAGACATGGATGTAAGCTCCAACCTGGCTGGTTGGTGGGGGCATATAACCATGAGGCCGTAATTCTGGTTTGTTGTTGTTGTGTTTATGCCTCCGCGCCAGTGAGAGCCGTGGCCGAAGGCATTTTGTTTTCGGGTCCATCCGTACATGCGTACGTCCGTCCGTCAGTCAGTCCGTCTGGACCATTCTTGTGAACGCAATATCTCAGGAACGCCTGGAATGAATTTTGTCAAATTTGGTACAAACATCCACTTGGACTCAAAGATGAACTGATTTGATTTTGGTGGTCAAAGGTCACTGTGACTTCACAACCGTCCCATTCTCTAGATATCTCGGGAATGCCATCAGCAAATTTCTTCAAATTTGGCACAGACATCCACTTGGACTCAAGGATGGACTGATTAGATTTTGGTGTTCAAAGATCAAGGTCATTGTGACCTCATGTTCGTCCCATTCTTTTGATATCTTGGGAACACATTGAGCGAATTTCTTCAGATTTGGCACAAACATCCACTTGGACTCAAGGATGGACTGATTACAATTTGGTGGTGAAAGGATTTCACAAAAATATCTAATAGAATAGAATAATGAGTTGATGACATTTTGGACAGACATGGATGCAAACTGCATCTTGACTGGTTGGCAGAGGTATACAACCGTGAGGCCGTAATTCTAGTTTTTTTACTTTATTTTAGATGAACCCTGCACCCCCTGAAGCCTGAGATCTCAGGCTTTTCCCAGACATCCACACTTTGGAATGAATTCATAGAAAATAGCCGTGGCTGTCCAGTGATTGCATGCCCACCAGGACCTCACAGGGATAATGTGTCATTGAACTGATAGTTGAGTCATTGGCTGTTTACATAGCAAATTCCAAAGCAATGAGTCATTATAATATTTAATTTAACTTTTTCAGTAGTCCAGTAGTAACTCCATGGTGGAATCATGGCTTGCTAGACAAGATCTCGGGCAGAAACCACAGCAATTGTAAGACTAGAAAAAAGGAGGCTGGTGGAGTAAACATAGTTCTGTGGTCTGGATGAACCACGCACCAAGGCCATGTGGGCTGCGAGGAGGGCTTGTTAAAGCACTCAGAATAATGCATGTGAGATTATGGACACCACTGTGTTTACTGATCCAGAGATAACCTGTAACAGCTAACTTCATTCTACAGACCTGGCTCACACATGCAGAGGTTTCACAAGGATGTATGTTAACACTTTACTTGGCGCGTTCCCGTCTCTCTAGAACTAATGACTGATTCCTCCATAGTTGACTATATTACATAAAGGACGGCAGTAATAAAACAAACTCACGCTCTGTCTGTGCGGCCATTGAGTGATGGGAGTCTCACATGAAAAAGCATGACAGAATTTCTAAGAACCTGAATAATCAGCTTACATTGGAGCTAAGTAGGAACAGAGGGTGGTGGACTCGTGTTTGCTTTCCATTTTCAGCTCTGGCACAGATTCAGGCCACCTTGAAGAATCTGAAAACCATTATCCAGGACCGTTGGTCAAAAGTGCAGACTGTATAGGATATCACGGCCTGTGCCTCACAGAGAGACAGAGTGATGAGGATGAAGATGAAGGGGGAGAGGGAGGAGGTATCACGGATGAGATATCGTGCGAGAAGGGGAGAAATTGAGAACAGAAGTTCAACACGCCTTCCTGCGTAGACATCTCAATTACAGCCAGCTCGCCATGTCATTCATGTGGATGTGTTTGGTTTCACAGAAACAAAGGCAACCTCACAAAGTGATGTAATTCAGAGCGGCCGTTTGTCCATCTGAAGTTACCTTCATGGTTGTCTGACACACCACCTTTTGCATGCAACAGCAGATTATGTATAGACAGGCCTGCAGACAGGCCTTACCCCCCTATTGTCCCTTCCACACGCACCCACTGAACATGCATACAGAGGGGTCACGCACATGAAGACAACATCAATCGCTCTCTTGTACAGCTCTGAGCGAGCTGCTGACTGATGGCTTTTAAAGGGAGCTAGTAATAAAGATCGGTGTGTGTAAATGTAGGTCGGTGAGTGTGACCTGATGGGTGCTTCTTTAATGTGCGTTGTAGTTGGTTTGGCTTCATAAATGTATTTACTCAATATGCGTGTGTGTGTGTGACTGTATCTGGGAAAACAGGTCAGATGGTGTCACGGTGACCTTGTCAGTCATTGGATCCCTTTGCTCTAGAGCTTTTAACATTTCTTGGATGTTACAGCATGATTTTTCCATATGGTAATCTTCAGTGATATTAGTGGAAATTAAGAATATGAGGGTGTGAAACTGATGGTCTACACTGCGTTTTGGAATTACTGGATTAAGATAATATTACAGCTCTACAAGTGTTATATATATTTATGTGTTTGACAGCTTGTTTTTTGGTGTACTTGTTTCTTCAAGGCCCCAGCTGGAAAACGAAGGCATAGAGTAGTCTGAGGCAATGACTCACAGTCACATCGAAGTATATAAACTCAACTTTCATTAGTCTTTTTCTTTATTTGGATCCCCATTAGCTTCTACCAAGTGTTTGCTAGTGTTCTTGAGGCCCACACAGAATAAGGATAAACATATAAATAAGCAACCATTTTAACAAGGAAAAACAAACATCACAAAATAAGTTGTCTGATGCAAATGGAAGGCTAAACAATAAAATCACACATTGAAATCAAAAACATACTGTTGAAAAACCTCAAATAATAACTTAAACAAAATGACATCTACATTAGATGAAAGGGGACGTATTATGAAAACTTTTTTCAGTGTTTGTGCACATCTATTTGGGTATATGGAGTTCCTACCAACCCACAAACTGTGAAATAAGACAGTTTTCTGTGGGTTGCCTAGATCAGAAAACATGTGATTCAACAAGCCATTCAGGTTTGGCTCCCCTTCCTATGTCACATGCAGGCTCATTAGAATATATAGTCCATGGCTTGAGAGCTACCTTTGCAAAGGTGCACCATGTCTTTCTCGCAAGCCAATCAGAGCAGACTGGGCTTTTCCGGGAGGGGGGCTTAAAGAGGGTCGTGGCTAGAAGGTAACACGCAAATTGCAAAACTCTTGCAAGATGGTTAAGGTTAGGCATTGACCTTGAATAGTTAAGGTTAGGCATTGACCTTGAATAGTTAAGGTTAGGCATTGACCTTGAATAGTTAAGGTTAGGCATTGACCTCGAATGGTTAAGGTTAGACATTGACATTGAATGGTTAAGGGTAGGCATTGACCTCGAATAGTTAAGGTTAGATATTGACATTGAATAGTTAAGGTTAGACATTGACATTGAAGGGTTAAGGTTAGGCATTGACCTCGAATAGTTAAGGTTAGACATTGACATCGAATGGATAAGATTAGGCATTGACCTCGAATGGTCAAAGTTAGACATTGACCTCGAATAGTTAAGGTTAGACATTGGCCTCGAATAGTTAAGGTTAGACATTGACCTTGAATAGTTAAGGTTAGACATTGACCTTGAATAGTTAAGGTTAGACATTGACCTTGAATAGTTAAGGTTAGTCATTGACCTTGAATAGTTAAGGTTAGACATTGACCTTGAATAGTTAAGGTTAGACATTGACATCGAATGGTTAAGGTTAGACATTGACCTTGAATGGTTAAGGTTTGTTTAAAGGGGACATATCATGAAAAACTCAATATTTCAGTGCTTGTGCACATACATTTGGGTATCTGGAGTGCCTACCAAGCCACAAACTGTGAAATAGATGTCTAGATCAGAAAACATGTGATTCAAAAAGCCATCAGAATTGGCTCCCCTTCCTATGTCACTTGTTACCTATGTTGCTTTTTGGGAGGGGGTCTTAAAGAGACAGGCGCTAAAACGGAGTGTTTCAGACAGAGGGTGAATACAGGTATATACCGACAGACAGTATGACAAAAATGTGTTTTTTGAACATTAAAGCATGTGAACATGTTCTAGTAGAAAAATCAAAATAGAAATATGAACCTGGAAATGGGCATGATATGTCCCCTTTAAAATCAGGAGAAAGTAGTTTTGTCTGTGCAAGTGGAGAAGAAATTGAAGGAACTTCTTTCTAGAAAATATACAGCAGAGTAATTTGTAAAAAAAATAGTGAATACTTTACTGCATAAGAGTGGTATGCTGTTCAAAGAGTAAATCATACAGTTTAATACTGGTCAATTTATTCTTGTCGCTTTGTGTTAGCTTTAATTATGTATTATTTCTGAATGTTTCCAATTTCAATTGATTGTGTTCTCTGGAAATCCTCTGATATGCAAGGATATTGTCCAAGTATTCTCCAAGGAGGTGAAAAGGAGCCCAGGTTGATTTTAAGAAGCAAATTATCCCTCTTTAATAATAGGAGAGTAGTGCGATATCTTGTAAAATATTAGATCATTAAATGAGATCATTTTAAAGTAATCATCCCTTGACAGGAATCATGACAGATCCTCAGCAGTCTACCTCCGACTCTCACGCTATCACGCTGATGTCATTTAAAGCCTCCTCTTCTAAAAGGATTGTTTGTAGACGCTTTGACAGTAATAGACTTTCATCACGTTATGCTGCATTAGTTAACAAACTAGTATATAAAACAAAGGAAACAAGTTGATGTTACTTAATCAAATGATTCAATGCCATAAATAAGAACTTTGCATCATATTTGACAAGTGCTGATTCCCTCCCGCCCAAAAAAAAGCAAGTGCAAAGCAGTCTCCAATTTATTTTTTCAAAGTCTGACCACCTGCAACCTGCATATGTCATGCTAGTGCCAGTTAAGACATAAAGTAAATGAAAGCCAGACCTGTGCTTTGGGGTCTAGAGAGTTGTAAGGGGGGAAGTGTAATGGGAAAGCAGCACACTCCCTCTGCACTGTACACAACAGTCATTAGGCAACCCATCTGCTCAATGCTTGCATGCTAAGCTGTAATTTTCAGGCTCTGGTGTGTGTGTCTGTGTTTCTGTGTGTGTGTATGAGAGGCCAGTAGTGGCGGGCTCGGAGCAGAAGAGATGCTTGTGTATGTGTATTTATTGTGTGTGTGTGTGTGTGTGTGTGTGTGTTTCTGCTATTATCTGGATGTCATCATAACCAATCAGGGCCTGATAGTATCTTCCCCAACCCCCCTGCTCCTATCCCCAGCCAGAGTCACGAGAGCCGAGGGTCTCCTTTGACCACAAACACACACACACACACACACACACACACACACACACACACACACACACACACACACACACACACACACACACACACACAAACACGCATCACACATAGACACTGCATCATGCTCCCACATTTTGTAGGTAAACATCTCCAGATTGATGAAGCAGGGTGGAATTCCCGCCTTGGTGGGAATTGTGCCCAGAACCATTTGTAAACCCTCTTCTCCGCCGCCTCCTAACTATTTACAGATTGTAAAACTCTGGATTACTATTGTAGGTTACACTGCTGAGGTTCTCGACCTTTCTTTCTGTGGGTCGTGACAGACCCAAAAAAATACACTCACACAAAAAAACAACATATATTTGTCTTTCTCGGGCTGACACCTCACAGGTTTGGTAACACATTATTCATCATTTCATTGCCATGGTATACTGAGAAACATACGCACACTACGCTATAGCCTGTTGCTTCTGTGTAAATATGTGGTTAGCAGACTTCAACATAAAATAGACAGTTTACATGTAGACTACACTGCGAACGATATAGATTTACTATATTGGGTTGTATGTTACGCATTAAGCTCATGACTTTACTCCAGGGGGAAAAGTTTTTGCCTGTTTCCCCTTTGCAAGAGTCTACAATCACATGGAGGCAGTGGCAGTCAGCCAGCCTTTACCGTGGACATGACTAAGCCTGAGCCATATGCCTCATATAAACCAGTAATACTTTGTGTAATAACAGGTGTTTTATTATACTTAGCACGAGTCTTGGACTCATAAATGTGAAATGTTGTGGCAACCGAGTTTGAGTTTATAAAAACGTCTGCACGCAAAGGTGCTGGCCCTAGTATTCTAAACACTAGCCCCACAACATGCCTTGGTCCGGTTTTACTCCAACTTGTGCCATAGGCTTTTCAGTTCTTTAGCCTTGTCTCAGGTTCATCAGGACCCTACTAATATGGGACCACCGAGGAAGAAAAACACTGAATTCTGAACTGCTATTTTCTCACCCCCCTCCTTATTGGATTGCCCCAAATGTTGCCAATGTGGTTTTGATGTGGGTTTAATCATGCCTTTTGTTAAATGTCTCTGTTTACAATGATCTGTGACGGACTCATTTCTGTGAGCTAATATTTCCTAGAGTGTTGACAGCTATGTGCATCACCCCCACAGCAGCTCCTTATCTTGCATGAGCACCGATTTCATCGAGTGTGGGAAATGGAAGATCACAGTGAATCTTCCGTCTCTGGGGAGGTTGTGCAACAGGGCCAGACACAACTTAGATCCAAGCACTGATGCTCCAACTAACATTCAGGAGGACACATACATGGGACACTTGCTGTCTCAAACATAAACAAGGCTAGAGCCAATGAATGGTCATCAATCCACACTATGATCAAGACGTTTTCCGCCCACTTAAATGCTTTTTCCTAGAACTGTAATTCGTTGCCATTTAAAATTGAAGGCACTCAGAGACAGATAAGGTACATCAAAGTAATCTCTCAGCAAGGACCCTGGTTCCATGCAATGGAAAGTTACTATTTGTGACTGACTGGAAAGTTTCACATGCCGCCCTGCTAGTAAACCACCAGTCTCAGCTCACAATATGGGCGACTCACCAGTAGAGGAGTAAACAAAGTAGATCCTAATGGATGAATGTGAGGGCTTTTATTTGATCCAGGGGTGCTCATAGACTTTAGCCTTAGACATAACAAGGTCAGACACGCAGGGTTACAACAGACCCTCTGCTATATATACAGCGTACATTCAGTCACTATAATGTCTATGTTATTGCAAGTTGACTGCATGCAACTGTGAGCTTTGGCTCTTGTTCTTGTCAACAACATTTTGGGGCTTTCTATTGCTTTGTCCTTTTAAGATCTTTTCTTCTCTTTCAGCTGAAGGCTGGCCCACACTAAAAGATTTTTCAAATCTTAACAGATTTTGAAAATGTGAGAGACCTCCCACACACTGTAACAACATGTTATTTTGAATTTGACAGTTTTGTTCCTGTAGTGTGTGTTGAGTAACGATTTGGCTAAAACAGCACACTAACAGATTCCATTTATGAACAACAAGAGTCCAGACTAAAAAAACGTAAATCTCTCGCAGACAAACGTGACTTTACTATAAACAGACATGGCGGACGACAGGAAGGCCGGAAGAATTAGCGGTTCGTTTTTGCACTACTTTGTACTGGAAATTCACAATGGATGGATGGATGAAGTTATGGAGACATGTAAAATAAACAATTGCGTTGTTACCACAAATCAACAACCTGGTCCTCTATTTCTGTAGTCCATCTTACTACTACTTTATGCTTCGTGTTTTGCATTAGCCACGGCCGCAGTGACTGCAGTTGTTGTCCTTCCGCTTCAGTCACCTTGGTTCTCAATTGGCTATCGTCCTTTCCCGCTCACGGTCAGAGACATCGGTGAAGTACACTTAGTGGAGGTAATTTAAAAATAGGCGTATAAGTCGCTTGCTTTGACATAACCACTGCTGTTATAAAGCAGAGCATGGTTTTAATTAGCGGAGGTATTTTGCTGCCATTAATGTTATTAGTGTAATAAGTTAGTATCAAGTCTTACGGGGAAACGGAGAAAAATACACCCCAGTCGCAGCTTACTCACGATCACACCGGTGAAATACACTCTGGTTCGATTCTGCTTCCAATTTGAATCCTGGATAAATGTTAAGTCTGGGGATTTGTGCAATTGCTAAACCATGTTTTGTTGATATTAATTGTGGATCATATAGAAGCAATAACTCACTGATCTTAATCAAAACATGCAGTGATATTCAGAAGCACACATTGGTTAAATTAATATTACTGCTAGCATTAATGTTGTTTAGTCTTATTTACAGCATTTATCCAACAATGTGAAACGGTTAACTGGCATACAACACATGGTGCATTACAGAGAGCCAAGCACAATCAGAACTGTACTCAAATTGACGAAACAGAAACTATCACTAACATATGAAGACATGCAATGAATAACCATCATTGCCTATGCTCCCCGGGAAACCACACAGAGAGCACATGAGTTACAACTACATCGTTTTCATTCCAACTCTTCATTGCACTGGGGAGAAACAGCTTGTTGAAGCTGTCTACCGACAGAATAGTATACAACTACAGTACAGCTTGTGGGATTATTATTGTAGTTTTTCCACAACAAAGAACTCTACGTCGTTGTTGCATCTACAGTGTTTTTGGCAATCTTCCCAAGCCTGTTGTCATCTTCTTTTCCAGTAAAAGAGTCACAGTTAGGGCAGATGGCACAACAAAGCCATGGCAGCTGCAAACCAGAAAGAAATGACAAACAATAGACAGTAAATCAAACTAGGAGGTGAAATTTGCATGAAGAGAAAAAGAAGACAAAAAAAGAAGAAGACAATAATCCACCGGTAGACATGCTGAGAGCTTCCAGAAAGAGTTACGGTATTCAATCTATATTTACAGTACGTGGGAGCTGAAGGCGCATGCAAACCTTTCAACTGGAGCAGAGTTATGTGCAAGCAGAGGTTTTACTACTCCACTTCTGACAAGCACTTACACAGCTGTGGCTCCTTTGAGCTTGGCTGTCAGCTCAGGGCATAAATCACTCTGTTTACTCTGACAGGTCAAAACTGTGACAACAGAAGGTAACTTCATCGCTACGACCTCGCTCCGTATGAACCAGCATCCTGTCTGCCAAAGGACTTGACACCGTCTCATGTTAATGAACACATCCAAAGGGTCACACATCATCTTTGTACTGAATGTGGTTCTGTTACTTTGCATGAACATGGAAGTTGGAAACCACCAATCCCATAGCCTCACCCTTGGCATTTGAAATATGTCAGGGCATACATATTTCAAATGCCAAGGCTGAGGGCATCTAAATATACCCCGTCTACTGGTTTGATTTCCTAAACCGACCTCACAGGGATGAGAGGAAGGCGAGAGGGAGAGGACATGAAGCAACAGAGGAGGAGGAGGAGAAAGGAAAGGGCAGGAAAGACGATGGGTATTTCAGTTCCGTCCTGCACTCTGCATCCTGGACCTGACCTAAACACTGGACTCACCTTTGTGCCACATCTGTTTTTATTTTGATCTGCAGATGAGAATAATAAAAACTGGGCAGCTTAGAGCTGTTAGCCTGCCATCCCATTGTCGGCACATCAGTGAGCGCGGGTGGAATATTCTGGTGCTCTGTCCTGCAGGCAGAGCTTTGACTGGCTGGACTTTGTGACATGTTTGCAGTCATGAAACAACAATAAACTCTTCCCATGTACTCCAACAAGTAATTGTGTCGGGAGAATTGCTCTGCAATTTAAAAAATTTAAGGAATTTTACTTGAAAGAAACCACAGATATGTATGGAGTAAGTCAGTGTAGTAAGAAACAGGGTTATTTGCGGTAACTTCCTGGAGCCTTGTTGTCACAGTTACTGCCATGGATGTATAAAGAGAACTGGATACAGCGTTGGAGGCAGGCCTTGTTCATTCATATGAAAGTTGCTCAGTGGCGCAGGAAGTCAAAATGGCTGGAATGCTGAGTGATAAAGTACCCGGATCATCCGGCAATCTTCTACATCCATTGGGCCCGTAGAGCAGGCGCAGTAGCGTTGCTTTTAACCCCGCCTCCCAGCCACTCGTTTTGAGGCTCATTCACATGAACGTAGGAAGGGAAATAACTCTGGATTTGGTTAGTAGTGCATTTTGCAACCTTTAGGACATAATGACTTTAAAAAAAAGGGCTATTTAAGTGTTCGTATTGGAAAGTTGATTTACCTCAAAAAATAAATTGTCCACTGATTTACAGACGTCTCTTTCCAAATGTAAGTCTATTGGAAAAAGTATTTTTTGGCCCAATGGCATCACATGAAGGACACAGAAGTTGTGGTAAAAGTTTGCTTAAAAGCTTGGTTACCTCACCCAACCAAGAAATAGTCCACCCCATAAAACTATGTGTTGTTTTTACACTTTGATTTTTGCACAAATTAAACAGCAACAACATGTTAACGAGTGATCTTTAGAGGTTCTGATAGAGGGATTTTGTTACCTTTGGACAGAGGTTAGCTGTTTCCACCTGTGTCCATTCTTTATGCTAAGCTGGGCTTACCGGCTGCTAGCTTCATATTTAGGCTACTGTAATGTCAGGAGAGTGGTATAAATCTTCTCAACCAACTCTTGGCAAGAAAGTGAATTTATATTTTCCCCAAAATGTCGAAATATTCCTTATAATTTGGGTTTTTTCTTTTTTATTCTGTCATGTTTGAAGTTGAGCTGAAATTGACAAGTTGAGTCCTAAACCCAAACCACCATATGAGCTCAGCCCAGATCAGTCCTGTCAAACTTAATTTTGTCTAAAATCCTGAAGGTATTCATTGGATAGTATTTTTCTAACCACTATACATATAATATAATAATAATAATATAATATACATAAACTCTACCCCAACAACCTCAAACTGTAACCCACATACCCCACTCAAAGCATATACCACACACATACCACAGCATGCTAGCGTGAGATACTGAGGGGGTGTGGACTTGGCTGCAGTGGCTGTTTCAGCTCTTGGAAGTTGAATTTCATCTGTAATAACAGCCCCACTTGATGGAAGTTGTTGCATAAAATTGAGACACGCTTCTACATACCTTGTAAAAATGAAAACAGCAACAAAAAAGAAAGAAAGAGAGAAAAACAAACAGGCTAGTCACGCATCTTGCATGAGTCGAGAAGTGAGAGCAGCTATGATGACCTAAGGCTAGGTTGTACAAGGTTGGCAACTGCAAATTGTCAGGGCATTTAACAGTATGTGCATGCTCGGGCAGACATGATTAAGCAGGTGTGTATATTAGACCATATATATACACTATGTGAATAGCTATGTGTGTGACTGTGCGTGTGTGCATGTATGAGTAATGAGCTACAAAAGAGTTGGCAGCAGTACAACAAGGGTACCGTAAGCACCCTTGTGTTAGCACTTTAGTGGTGAGAGTCATTTGTGTAGGGTATACAAGCTGGCAGCCTGCTGAGCAGTACACAGACTCTGCTGCCAGATGCCATGCTGGAGATATATTAAAGACACTCGTCTCGTGTTTAAGGAACTGTCAGAAATGAGATTATATTAACTCTATTAAGGTTATTAGGTTAAGCATAAAACAGTTTTTGGCAACCAAAAATTAAACGTCTTATAAAAACCAGTGTATACATTGATGCCGAGGGGATAATATCAATGTACTAATTTTATCAAATGAATCATCAAAGATTATCTGAAAGGAGAAAGGTTGCTTGGAAGTGCTTATAAGGCTTAATGTCACACTTTTGGATATCTAAAATAAGGTTAATAGGTTTACATGGCAAGGTTAAACATGATGAACTTGTGTTTATCACACCGTCACGCTGACTCAGTCAGATAAATAAAAGTTTTTGGCGCTAAATTGGTGCCTGACAGAGGTGGAATGAAGGATGCACCGATACTGGATCGGATATATCGGGACGATACTGACTCAAATAGCTGGATCGGGCATCGGAGACAGTGGGGCCAATCTATTCAATTCAATTCTTTGTTTATATACATATACATTATATACTGGAGTTTTAATTCCTGTTGAAGTTTTGACCACTTTGCATTAAACATGTTTACACTTGAATTGTAATTCCTGTTAATTTTGAAGATTTTTTACCAAGTTGCTAGTATACGATTTATTATTTTAACAATAAATAACGATTAAATAAATTCGTATGTATTTATTGGTCACGTTTTGTTTTACAAAGTTAGGAAAGCAATGCTTTAGTCGAGCCTGATGTTTCCTTACACATAAAAGAATGATCCCAGTCACTTTCACACAGTGAGGCATACAGCTTATTAATTACGACACTGGTATCAGATCGGTACTCGGCATCGGCCGATACACAATGCCCAGGTATCGCTATCGGGACTGAAAAAGTAGTAGTAGTACTATAGTAGTCACTATATCCCGACAGTAGTGCATGAGACAGGTAATCTGAAAAAAAAATCATGTCCCTCTGTGTCCTCCGGTGCTCCTAATGGCATCTACAAGATTTCACAGACCGGAGGAAAACAACCAATCAGAGCTGAGCTGGAGCCTGCCGTCTCTGAGCAGCTGTCAATCACTCACAAACTCTGATCAAACGGTCAAACTAGGCAGCGCTGATCAAATATGAATCAATATTCTGTTACTGTAATGCCTATTTCTGGCCTCAAATGTTTTCAGAATCATCTTGTAGTGTACTGTTTAGCTGTAAAAATGAGAAAGTTTGTGACCTGGCAGCCATGTTGAGATCAGTTGAGGAAATACCAAGCACCGCCCACCAGTTGGAGCACAGCCAATAGGAACACTCTCTCTGAAATGACCTGTTTACGTAACAGTAAAATTACAGACTTGAAAAAACAATCATAAAAGTACAAGTACCTGACTTAATTACAGTTACGTGAGTAGATTTAATTCATTGCTTCCGCCCCTAGTGCTTGAGATGGAGTTGTAATAACCTATAGGACAGGGATGGTCCTCCTTTACTCTTCAAGTACTGAAGTATCGTCCCACCACAGCTGGGGAATGACTTCTTTAGAGATTGTCGATGTGTTGATAGATTAGTCAGTCTGTGGCGATAACAGCGCATTTCAGGTATGTGAACTATCCTAATGCCATATAATTTGAGGAGGCTGTGTGGGCGTCGTGATGACAAATCAGGGTGTATTAGCACCCATGTGTCTTTTGTCTCAGACCCACAGCTTTTCCGGTGTTGTTGATTCCAGCAGAGAGGCGCTGCTCATTCTTAAGTCTTTGTGATGAGGCAAACCCGGTGCAATTAATGAAATGATGACGGACACAACACACGCACCACTGCTGCATCTCGTGCAACAAATGGGTGTGCACATACGGTATCATGCCACTACACACACAGGTCACCATCCCAGTGTTGATGCAGAGCAATTTGAATAGTTTGGATTCTTTGTAAAAACCAATAAACAGCCACAGTATGGCTTCAGGTAAGAGATGCAA
Organism: Helicolenus hilgendorfi; assembly: GCA_916700815.1. NCBI lineage: Eukaryota > Metazoa > Chordata > Actinopteri > Perciformes > Sebastidae > Helicolenus > Helicolenus hilgendorfi. The sequence continues at coordinate 13,658 of CAKALG010020684.1, forward strand.
TAACTCTGTCAGTGCACTCATGATAGATAATATGGCTGAGGGAAGTGAACTGTCTATGACACGTATGTACACACACACACTCGCTCAAGTAATATTGCTCTATTAAAGTTATAGCTTTGAATACATTTTTCCTTCTAGTATTAATGTTGGTGATTCATGTATTGTAAATATTATGGCCAAACTGACTGCGTAGGATGATGGACTTGAGTTTTTTTCACGCACACACATCAGTTTTTTAAAACAAACTCATGACACATAACTTGATGACACAAAAGCTGATTGCGTAAATTTTCGGAACGGGAACGTATTCTCTCCAGTAATAAAAAAACGTTCACAGGGTTCAATGTGGAATGACTCCCGTGGTGAGGCGGAGAGGCTGGAGAGGGATGTGATGCTGCCAACGGTCTCTCTGTCTGGCAGCCAAGACTGTTGAGAGAACAGTCACGGAATCCTTCTGACATGAACCTGATTCACGGGGCTGACTGAAGTCTGACACGCACAACTGGAGTTCATGGGATATTCGCAGCAATGGAAATTCACAAAATACATTTACTCAAGTACTGTATATAAGTATGACTTTAAAATACTTATGCCTTTACAATGTATGCTACTTTACATTTCAGAGGGGAATACTTCTCTTTATTTATTTGACAAGTAGAGTTAATAGTTACTTTGCAGATAAAGATCTTTAATGCAAAACTTAATCTTATAAAATATGCTTAGTTATGGACTAAAATGCACAACAGTATATGAAGTAATTAAAATCAGCTCCATTCAATCAATCAACCATAATGAAGACTAACTTTTAATACTTGAATTACATTTTGCTGATAACAGTTTAGTATTTTTACTTAAAGCTGAAGTAGGCGAGATTGGAGCAAATATGATTAAAAAAAGTATTTTTTATAAAACGGTCGCTATATCATGACAGTAATACATGAAACAGGTAACCTGAAAAACATCATGTGCCTCTGAGTCCTCCGATGTCCTCCAGTGCTCCTAACGGCATCTGCAAGATTTCACAGACCGGAGGAAAACAAGCAGTAAGAGCTGATCTGAGGTCTGTTGTCCAGCTGCCGTCTATGAGAGCCGACTGTCAATCACTCGCGAACTCCAACCTAACGGTCAAACTAGGCTGCGCCGATCAAATATGAATCAATATTCTGTTACGTTAATGCCTATTTCTCGCCTCAAATGTTTTCAGAATCATCTTGTAGTGCACGGTTTAGCTGTAAAATTGGAAAGTTTGTGATGCCGCCACCATTGTGAAATCTGGTGAAGGAACGCCAAGTACCGGTCACATGACCGGAGCATAGCCAATAGGAACGCTCTCTCAATGAAATTACCTGTGATTGGTCAAAGTCTCCCGTCACGGGCTAGATATTTTAAAGCCTGAAAACAGAGCCATGAGGAGGTGCAGAAGTCTAGTTATCTCTCAGAGCACTTGAATTACAATATGCTGAAGGGTTATTATGGAATTTTTGCCCAATGATGCCAAACATATACTGCCTACTGTCACTTTAAGTAAGAGATCTCAGTACTTCCTTCACCACTGGTGCTATTTGATGTTTGTTTATTTACATGCACCCCAGAAAAATCTAATCTTTTTATTTATTTACACCACCAAATGATTCAAATGAACCTGGTACACTTGGATGCATTAGTTTTGTGTGTGTGTTACCTCTGCTTGGCTGTGGTTAAAGACTCTAAAGTCAGTGATGGGTACATAATGGTAGTAAAGTCACATATTGTATGTGTGTATTTTATACAGATTTACATCAATGTTTTCAATTGTATGTACATAGTATATATAACTACATGTATAAGGCCTGTGTCATGCAGTGTTATAGGCTATCGTGATATATTATATTATTGGATGTTGATGGCAGATTCCTGTGCATAATGTAAGATAAGATAAGATGAACCTTTATTAATCCCCACAGGGAAATTCAGGTGTCAAAGCAGCAACATCAGCCAACAGAGTGAAACACAGGAGAGGTAAAGGTATACACAAATTATAAAAACAATAATAGAGATATAAAAGATACAGAGTGAATGGGTGAACATAGTGTGTACAGTCCACCAATAAATAAATGTAATATGTACATATGTGCAGTCTATAAAGTCGTATATAGGATGTATTGTGTAAAGTAAGTGTAAAGTGCACCAGTGGTTAGAGTCCGAGATGGTTGCAGATAGTGCATGTTTAAAGTTCTTAAAGTCCTCATAGTTCTCATATGGGGGTCAGCCTTGGTTGTGGAGCCTGATGGCTACCAGCATGAAGGACTGACCCAGGCGCTTTGTAGTTTAATCTAATATTTGTAGTTTAATCTAACAATTGTAGTTTAATGTAGTTTAATCTATAACAATGAATCATATTTTATAAACATGTTTGTGTGCTTTGCATGTATATTCTGAATCTGGAAATGAACTAGTAACTCCCTGAATGTGTCAGATGAATGTACAGAAGTAAAAGGCAGCATAAAATGGAAAGTACAGTACCTCAAATGCAGTACTCTTGAGTGGCTGTATTTAGTTACTTTCGACCACTCGATGTAAGAATAATACTTTGCCTAATATTACAGTACACTGCTTAAATACCGATATAACTACAACCATGTCATGCTACACTGATGATGTTTTACCACAAACATCTTGCAATGGCCGGGCTTTACAGCCTGCGATGGCACATTTATTTATGTCAAAATCAAGAGAAATAGACTGCAACACCTTTCAAGCACAACAATGGATATATTTATGCATTGGGTGAAATGGGAAAAGAAAATAATCAAACTGGAGCACGAAAAACATGAATTAAAGCAGCAGTAGGCAGATTGGAGCAAATATGATCAAAACAAAGTTATTTTTATAAAATGGTCACTATATCCTGACAGTAGTGCATGAGACCAGAGGGCTGCAGCTGTTGAGACAGACTCAGAGTCAGTCACGTATCTGAGGCGATCCAACAGCGCCATCTATGGACGGAAGTGTGTCGTGTGCTTCTGTCCAGCCTGGCTGACACACACCACCTCACCATC
>CAKALG010020685.1:0-14959 GCA_916700815.1 Helicolenus hilgendorfi
GTACATATCAAGGTTGGTAAAAATGCAGGAGTCCCCTTAGGGCCCTTAACCTTCTAGGTATTAATTGTGTTTGGTAGTGCATTACCAAAAGAGATTGCTAATTAATCAAATTACCACAAATTGCCACATAGTCAAGCTGGGGGGCAGGTGCCGACTTTGCCCAGTTCATTATCCATTCTCAAGAAGAAGATAAGGCCTTGCCTCATTTAACTACAGTGCTACTATGTAATAAATGACCTCTGCTGCTGTTTTTTAAACTGTCCGTTTGATGGTGACACCAGTGATATATGTACAGTAATGCTCCTGGGGAATGACAGCGTCCCTCTGTCTTAATGTTTTAACGATCCAATAATCTTTGCCCATATTGTTTTAGTCATAAACGTAGCTAAAATATATAACAAGATAGATTTTTGCCCCGCTGAACTAATTTCAGCAGCGTTTTATGAGCTCATTGGCATTTTATGAACTTTTGAAGGGCGTCATCCTTCGTATGCCTTCTGACTTTCCAAACTTGACGTGGACTAATACACATGAATTCACTATATTAGACAGTTAATTTACTGTCCCCCTAGCTGCACTTTCTTCCTCCAACAAATGGCCAACAAATGAGACTCAACCCTAATAAGAGCAGCTGTGGCGTGATTGAAGCGCTCCCTTTTTGAAGGAGACAACAGCAGTGTATTTAAGTTAATGCTGTTGAATAATTACCCACCCTGGTGAACAGACTCAATGGCAACTGCCAATGTTTGCATTCAAATCGTTTGCCAACCAATTACTCATTATGCGAGGACTTTAAGCCGAGGAGCTCTGGATGAAATGATCAATCAATTCTTGTCCTTGCTGGGCGCTGAGATCCAGCCTGCTAAACTCACAGTGCACCGCATACTTTAAAAACTGCTGGGAAAAGGCCTTTTGTTCACATCCAGACACCTTAGTTCAGTCAGTGTAGCAGTAAATGTTCCTCTGTTGGCCGTTGAGCTGCGGGAACAGCCAGTGTCGCCATTCATTGCTCTCTATATCCATAATAGACCATCTGTATTCAGGTGGTACAAGTACACACCGGCACACACACACACACAAACACATACACATACACAATACTTGGCACTTAAGAATGACACAAGCTCTTCAATATTCCAGTCCACTGTCAGAGGCCTGACTGAAACACCGTCGCTACAAATTACTTTATAGAAAAGATAGAGTTTGAGAGTATAGTTATCCTCCCACTCCCTGTTGTAATGGCCTCGGATGCCTGATACATAGGAGCTGGGTAATGACATGCAAAATGCACACCGCGGAGGCAAGGTAATGGATAAAATCTATTTTCTTGTTTCATACATGCCAATTTGGAGTTGCTGGAGTGAGCTTGTTCGGCTGGAACCATCTCTGGTTGGTGGAACTGACAGTAATGAGCACATCAATAAGAAACCTAAGATCTGCCCCCTCAGCCCTCCTGTCCTACCCTCCTGATGAATCGAAGTCTTCAAAGACACTCCCATCTGGGCCAATTTATGGCTATAATATGGCTTCCTCTGGTTCCAACCAATACTGCTGAGTGGGTGCTTTGAATGCCTGCATATGAATGAAGAAATAAAAATATATGTACTGTTCCCATACTAGGGTTTGAAAATGAAGAGAGATTTAATTGAATCTATTGGAGCGATTGGCAATCCAACGCGTTCTCATTCCAACTCGTCATTTGTCAGATTTAGGCAACAAAACCACTTAGTTAGGTTTAGGGAACAACAACATGGTTGGGCTTAAAAGTACTACATTTGTAGAGTGGAAATGAAACTGAACGTTGTGAACACGGGACACTAACAAATTGCTGATTGTAAAGTGAAAGTGAAACTAAAAAAACAAGAGACACAAGCAACAGTCTCCAGGATGAAAGTCTTGCGTTTGTTGGGCCCATCCACCGACCCCCCCACCCACGCTGTGTGTGTTTTTTTTCACTCTTTAAACTACGTCACCGCACTCCCAGCGCACTTTCTCTGAGCCTTTTTCTATTGTCGCGGATGGGTTCACATTGTAGTTAATGGAAAGTCCGGCGTATCTCCTACTGGTGCTAAAGGGCGCCTTGTGCAGCGATATCACTGCTGTGACAAAGTGTCTGTATTTGATGCCCTGGGAATGAGAACACGCTGAGTTTGTGAGATCCTTATAGAAATATTTCTGCATTTTGAGAAATGCTTTCTTGCCTAAGCTGTTCAGATCTGGCATTGACATGTGTCTTGAGCAGTCGGATCTCACATGATATAAGAATACGTGTCCACGTGCATCTCAGTGACCACTTGTGATTCGATCTCACTTCCCCGCTCTATATGCAAGTAAACACGAACAAACGCATGACAGCAGACGTTTTTACGTAATATTACATGAATGGCAGTAGTAATATCCTACATATTCGGGTACATTTTATTAACATCAAAATATATGGGCACTGCACCGCTGCCTTTGCCAGGCAACAGTAGGGTACAGAGCTTCAGAGAGCCGGGGATGAGATTATCGTAGCCTGTAGATTATGTAGTCTATAGATAAGATATACAGTATTTTAATAAAATACAGTTGTACCGACAGAATAAAGTAGAGCACAGAGGCCGTTTCCATGCTGCGAGGCTGCCTGTTTATCCACCTGAGAAGCGCAGAGACCTGCGGATCCCAGCAGGACGTCAGTTGAGTAGGCGGTCCTTAATGTGGCCCAGGACACATTTGCGTACACACTACTAAAAGAATGTAGTCATATTTGGAGCAGACCACCTCTGAATGTGGTCTGAGCGATCGGATCTCAATGCGTCTTGAGTGCGTTCACACCTGTACTTATAGCTGTGATCCGATCACTCAGTATGCATAATACCAGGTCTGAACAGGGCCTACTTAACACAATATATCTGGATAAGCTTTCAAGGTGCTTGCATTTGTATGCAGATTTTGTCACCTTAGTCTTTATGCTAAGCTAAGATAACCACTTGGTAACTGTAGCTTCATATTTACTGTACAGATATGACATTTTCTCATCTAACTGTCAGAATAAAGTGAATAAGTGTATTTCCCAAAATGTCGACCTCCTCCTTTTATAATCAAGAACACATTATTTTTTATTCTTTCCTCTTTCATTTCCATTGAATATAATGCCATTAAAAAAAGAGATTTGTTCCTTTAGGAGTGACCCTCACCCCCCAGTAGTCTCCCTGGGTCGGACACAATGTTGATAACAGGTTGGCTCATGAATCACATTTACTGTTATAGCCAGAAAAGTGTCACTTCTACATAGACACATACTGACCATAAAATTGATTTGTTTGATCACAGAGCGGGGGTGGAAAATTGGCTGTCTGTCACATTTCACACATTTATAACTACCGTCTGACTTTACCCATCAGGAGCAGTCATGTCCGAGCATGTAACTTGTGTGAGTGTGTTTCGGGGAGAGAAGACATGCGGACATAATGTAGAGACACAGATACCATGCACATACATGTTGTAATCGGCATGTAAATAACAAGGAGGAAATGACATTTCATTCCCGGATGGGCTGCCAACGGAGCGGTAACGGCAATAAAGTCTTTGCAATAATGAAATCTCAAGCATCGGCTCAAACTGAGGTTTTTGCGCTCGCATATGTGTGACTGTGTGCACTCATCCGCTCATGCACCCGGGCCCACTGTGAGCACATCTGAGTGATATTAATATCTAACCAGAGGAGCCTCCAGTGAGTTCTGTCTTGGTCGGTGTCACCCGGAGAGGCATATGCAATCAGGCACACTGTAAAAAAAGTGACATTTCACTTAAGCTCGCCGCCGTGTGGCCGGCTAATGCATGCACGCACATCAGATGGCACCTGTCACAGCACTCAGCAGAAAGCAATATCACAGATTCAACTCGGTTCTGATAAATGGATTAGTTCAGATTAGCCGGTGTCCACTACGGCAGATTCACCGAAGGGTTGATGAGGGTTTATAGATCCACGGGAAAGTCTTCCAGATGGCGTTTCGGGATTGCGCAGTGTGCACGACAGTTATAGGTCTGATTCCCATATGGTAAAGATGCCATAGACACATTAAATATGTGATATGTGTATGCATGTGTGTGTACAGAATAAATACTTTCTGCTCAGTAAGTAAGTGAGCTATAAATCCAGCCTATACTATGATTGAAGTTCCTTGTCTACAGGTGACACGCAGCGTCAGTTATCATCTCCGGTCTGCTATGCAAATGGGAAACTTATCTCCTTCTAGTTGTCCCCGGTTTAATAATGATACCAATTAAGGATTCAGGTCAGGTAGGTGATTGAGCTGTTGTTATCTCCATTGAGTAAACAAGGTTCCTTTCTTCTCATCCCTCGGCTTCATTAGCAAGCGTAACACATGGCTGCATCCTGGCGCCTACAAAGGCGTGAATCTATAGCTCGGAGTGGAGTCCAGCGTACACACAGATATAGCTATGCGGAAACATAAGCACACGCAGGACCTTATTTAAAAGCTACCTATACCTTAATCCAACTTAACTCAAGATGTATTCATCTCATGTAATTCAAACATAAAAGGATCGGAAGGATTTCTCCAGTTGTAAAACTTTCTAAAATGCTGTGAAACTCTTTGAGAATGGGAAACAACAGGGTTTGCAGCTGCCGCATATGAAGAAAGATTAGGGTCAATCGATTTAAATATTTAATTCCGATTGATCGCATGGTTGTCCATAGTTAATCACAATTAATAACAAATAAATGATTAGCACATTTTGTATGTGTTTTATCTGTATGTACCTTAAAGGGAGATTTATGATATATATATATATATTATCAACATGGGAGTGGGCAAATATGCTGCTTTATGCAAATGTATGTATATATTTATTATTGGAAATCAATTAACACAAAACAATGACAAATACTGTCCAGAAACCCTCACAGGCACTGCATTTAGCATAAAAGTATGCTCAAATCATAACATGGCAAACTGCAGCCCAACAGGCAACAACAGCTGTCAGTGTGTCAGTGTGCTGACTTGACTATGACTTGCCCCAAACTGCATGTGATTATCATAAAGTGGGCATGTCTGTAAAGGGGAGACTCGTGGGTACCCAGAGAACCCATTTTCATTCACATATCTTGAGGTCAGAGGTCAAGGGACCCCTTTGAAAATGGCCATAACAGTTTTTCCTCGCCTTCGTGACAAGTTAGTACGACATGGTTGGTAACAATGGATTCCTTAGCTTTTCTAGGTTCATATGATGTCAGTATCTTCACTCTAGCCTTAAAAACTGAGCCCGCTACAACCTAAAAATCACAAGTTGCGTCAATGCGTTAAAGAAATTAGTGGCGTTAAAACAAATTTCCGTTAATGTGTTATTATCGCGTTAATTTTGACAGCCCTGAGAAAGATAAATCATTTTCATGCCATACGTGGTCACATATCTTTGGTTATTCTCTCTGAGGCCCCCTCCCCGTTATCTCCACCAGACAAACCCTGACGTGGATAGCAACAAAAGATGTGTTGATTACTTGAGATTATATATAAATCTGTGATGAATAATCAGTGTTTCATCTGGTATGATGTCAGTTATGACACAGAGACACTTGGGATATGAAAGGCATGAAAAGCAATGATGAACACACAAACATAATTATGAGGAATAATGGAAAAGAGCAACTGATTACAAAGAATGACAAGATTTAGGGTGCGTTCCAAATTGCATCCTTTTTCTTTTTACTTTCAGTAAGTACTGCAGCTGCTCTTACAAAGTACATACTGTTGCATATGGTATTCATACAATTGGGACATACTACTTTGTCATAACATTGCACTTTGAACTTTGTGGGTCAGAATAGTCAAGAAAGCATGCTGGCTGGCATACTGCAAAATGTGACCGGATGCAGAAGGACATCCTGGTATTTTTCGCATACTGCTTTTGACATATGTGTTGGGACATACTAAATCTGTTTCGGGCATACTAAATAGTATGATAGTATGGGTATTGGAACTCACAGTTCATTTTTATTTCCCAGTCATCTTCCATTTATGTAAAGCCTTCAACCTCGAGCTTTCCACACTCTCAGTCCTTCTCACCTAAAGCCAACCCAAACCTTAAAGGTGCGGTTTTTATAATCTGGCACCATCTAGTGGTGAGGTTGCACATTGCAACCAACTGAAACTTCTCCCATGTGCCAAGCGTGCTGGAGAACTGTAGTGGCTGACGCGAAAATGTGAAAATGTGAATGGCCCTTTCCAGAGCCAGAGTTTGGTTTGTCCGTTCTGGGCTACTGTAGAAACATGGCCAGCTCGGTGAACAGGACCCTCTCCATATGTAGATATAAACGGCTCATTCCAAAGGCCTTCGCACTCCAAGTCCGTATTTTTCGTCCGAAACTGTCAATCACGTTTACACACCGACTACCAAACTTTCGTTATCGGAACAGGTTCAATTTTCTGTGTTTGAGAGGGTTGTTTGACCACTCAGAGCCATCGGCTGTGCAAAGGTCATCACCCAAAATGGCAGAATAAACATTCACTTCATCTCCCGGCACAAAGCACTTTACGATAAAGAAATAAAAGAATACAGAGATGCAGAATTTAAAGATTGTGGCCGGTGATTGCAGAACAGCTTGGAATCGGGGATGGTTGCAAAACAAAGGATGTAGGAAACATTACAGTAGTGATTGTGTTTAAGTAGCTAAACGATAGCTTCTTGCTAATGTTATTTATCCATTAGCCCTGTTGGGGACTAGTGCTATCCATTGCATCCACATAATTAATTCAGTTTTGTCTTGTACTGCGAGTTTTTGAAACAAATATAATAATAAAACACATCAGATTCAGTAAGCGGAAAAATACTGGACTTGGTGCGCAAAGACCTCAAACGAACATACACTAAAGTAGCCTACTTATTATTTTATATTCCATTTCTGCTAATAGATCCCCCTAAATGTTACACACTGTTCCTTTAATGATCATACTGATGTTCATTTGGATTCAATGAGGAAAAATCAGACATCTTCCCCTCAACAGTCCTCCATTTCACAAACATACGACTCCAGACACCTTCCTCTTTTATCATCTCACCCCTCCCTCTCACTCTCCCCCTCTCTGTGTAAACTGGGAATGCTTTTCATGCTTCATTACGGCTGGCAGTGAGTTTCCATTTAAATCCATTACTTTATAAAGCTCAGTGATACACGGTGGTGATGGTGTTCTCATAACCCCATTTAAGATTGCGTTGCTGCTAAAAATGAGCTCTGGTGTAATTCATAAGTAATAATGACATTTGGGCCCACTGTCGCCGCCGTTTTTTTGCCTCTTCCCCCATTTCTATGGCGCTTCGCCAGACAAAGTCGACAGGGATGCTTCATTCAAACCTATTCAGAAGCATCGCTGTTAATTCGGCATAACACCAGCGTCGCAAGAGGACACCCATACAACATGTTCCCTATCAACTGCTGAGAAATACGCTCATAAAAGCTGCACTAACTCCCCGAAATGAGCAGATGTAATATCTCCATCATTCGGAGGCACAGAGGGTGTCTGTGCCTGTGAGGAAGTCCATTTGGACGATTGAAGGCTCCCTTCTGATGCAGTTTTCAGAGGAGGTGTCCCTAGCATTTATTAACACTGATAAACCTCTTACCTGTACATTCCCATCCCCTTTACCTCTTAATAAGCTCAGTTCATCTGAATTCCATTTGGCCACAATCAGCCACGGTGATTTCTCTCTCTCTCTCTCTAAATTAGGCCTCGTACATCATCATTTCCTTGAGCCTAAGCAGATGCTCCGAGCAGAATCGGGTTGGGATGGGTGTATCGAATTAATCTAAATAATTGGTCTTCGCTTGTTTGAGCGGGCTCTCGCACTGATCTCGGACAGCGTAATGAAGTTGCGACCTCCCCTAAGATGAAGCCGGCCGGTCGGGCCCGGCTCATGCGCAGCAACGTGTCATGAGCATAATTAAGTGGTTACAGCTGAGGTGAGGAGCGATGCAATGACAGCGTACCCCTGACCCCAGCATTCATAAATCATAAACTCCATGTTGTCGCCTTAATCTTGATTATAAATAACACGCTCAGGTCCAGAGCTGCTGAATTATTCATGTTTTACTAATAGAGGTATTTAAAGATAGTCTATGTTTCCTTACATGTATAATGTGCACACTTAGCCTGAATGAAACATTTAGCTAACGGACAGTTGTGGGTGGGTGATTTCAACATCTATGTCCCAGGGAAACATACAATTAACATTTGACCTATAGGGAAAACACATTGCTAAGAATCCCTTCGAAAGGTCTCCTTAATGTATCATATTAAGAGGATATATTGAGCTGGGGAAACCCTGGGGGGCATAGATGCGCTCCCATGTGGTCTTCTGCGAAGGAACAAGTCGAACTGCCCTCACAACTCGCAGAAGGTGTTGTGTTGAAAAACTTTCCCTAGTTTGAGCACATGACAGCGTGAATCGATGAAAAAAGTGAACCCAAAAAGTGTTTTAAAAAGACTGAGAGAAGCCAGTCAGCCATGTCAGTATTAGATATAGAAATAATAAACATATCGCCTACCTACAATTTAACATCCGTCATTGAAAAAAAATTCAGGATTTTCCTTCTTCTGATTATTGTGGGACTGTAAATAAATACAAAATAAAAGCTGAAGACCCACAGAAAAAAATTGTCATTAAATCAACAGAGGTCAATGTGATCTTAAAGGAGACCTATTATACTTATTTTCAGGTGCATTCTTGTATTTTGGGTTTCTACTAGAACATGTTTACATGCTTTAATCTTCAAAAAACGCTTTACTTTTCTCATACGAGCTGTGCTGCAGCACCTCTTTTCATCCTATGTCTGAAACGCTCTGTTTTGAAAAGCCCAGTCTGGTCTGATTTGTCAACTGAACCAAACTCTTCGGACTCTACTCCACTCGCACTCTGCTCCACTTTGGAATCTGCTCGGTTTCTTACTAGCTTTGTTTGCGGGCGTGCCAAACTAGCCGTTATGCAAATGTATTACTTGATGACATCACCACGTTACGGAAGAAAAGGCGGGACGTCAAGCAAGGCCTTTCAGGCAGGTCAGGAGCGGTGTTTCTGTGTAGGAGAGTAAATCCCTCTGGCGTGGTCTCTGGGCTTTGTAACAGACCTTTTACATTCACAAAAATCTATATGACACACTAAAGGAAAGGGAAAAAGCAAGTATAATAGGTCCCCTTTAATCTGCGAATCTACCATGTCGGCAATTTGTGAAGTAAAAATCCCACCGCAAATGACCTACCATATTTACTGTGCCTGTCACATGTGACCAATGAATCGGTGGATAAAGATCTACTGCCCTTGCTTCATGTATTCTTTCAGACATTTTGGGGAATTGATGCCTTGATTTGAGGGTGGACAGTTTTAAAGAATTAATCTAAAGTCGATGTAGGAAACAGAGCTGTAATATGAAATCAGTAATTGAAATACAAACAGCAACTCAAGGGCTGCTGTGTAGGGAACACAACAAGGATGGATTTCCAACCTGCCTGTGGGAAAAAATGGGCAACTGCCCCGGGGCCCCAAAATCCCCATTTTTCACTATGGGATGCCATATTGCAATCATAAATACAGCCTGTTGATGGCCGTAAGCAGGTCATGATATAGCGTGTCTGTGCTATTTCATGTGGGATATTTTATTAATAGAATTTAATATGTCATTTTCTACTCCCATTGTTGAGTTATCGCTGGTTTCCATTTTATACAACGGCATATAGTCAGGAAGTGGACAAAACTCCTTACCTCAGCAATACGTCTCCATGGGAGTCGGATTAACTCAGGTTGTTTCAAGCAGGAAAACAAGACTCTCCCATTTGGTTTTGGATCTATGTCAGAAATCAAACCGCGGCCTCAGTGGAGGAGGTTCTGTGTTGCTATTTTGCCTCGGAGCAGCATGGATGAAGTGTTTATAAAACAGTGATTGATATGGAAAGGCTGAAGCAGAGAGGGAGAGGTGAGGACAAACTCTGACGATCGAAGAGACGTGGAGTGGAGAGGGGAAATGAGCCCTACATGGGATGCTTCCCTTTAAATGACTTTCATAAATAAGACTTCCTTGAACCCTTTGTCATCACCCCACGGTGATCCTCTCTGACATTTATGAATTAATAAAAAGACAGCAGAATGTCAGCATATCTATTTGTAGGTTTGATAGTATTCGTGTAGACTGTACTATCCACAGTGGGAAACACATATTCTCCCTCTGTTTTTCATTGCCATACATTTCCACACGCAGTAATATAACATCAGCTCCTCTCTAAATGAGGCCACGTAATGGCGTGTACCAGATACATAATGAAGAACATACTGTGTATTCAGTGGAAATGCCTTATTTGTTTTCCCCGCACTGTAGAGCTTGAGATAGCGTATGGATAAATGGAGGGAGCTCTCGCTGTTCTTTGAGCAGGGGGGATAGAAGCATGCTGGGTGTAACTGTGATTTGCTGTGACAGTCATGCCCCCAGTGCAACACTCATTTAAAGCACAGAGTAAGCTTTGACCATTTGTTTCTGTTGGCGTTTGCATGGGGGGTGGGTATGTACAGGGCAGGGCAGAGACTAGATGAACGCAGAAAATGTCACGGTGCAAAGACGGCCAGACTCAAAGAAGATATTTAATTAACAAAAAAGCTTACAAACTGAGAGAACATGATGCAGGCATGGTGACTGGCAAACAAAACTCCATGCATGACAAAAGACAAACCAACAAAAAACAAAGGCACTGAGGTGGTATAAATAGTGACTGGCTAACAGGTGAGGTGGTTGCAGAACTAATTAGGGACAGGTGAAACTGATCCGGGCAGTGCAGACGATCAAAACAGGCGGGAAAACACACAAAGACAGGACGTAAAACCCAACATGACACATGAGGGGAGGGGCTTACAAAATAAAACAGGAAACACTAAACGAATGCATGAAACAAGGAATATAACAGAAAACCCCAAAACTTAGAAACCAAAATCCCCTTCTAGACAAATCAGAACAAATTATAAACCACTGAATATATATATATAATACAATATAATCAAAAGTCTTAACACAAAATCAGAGGGCTTCTGGCAACAGAGCCAAACATTGACAGAAGAGTGTGCACTTCAAACACAGTCTCACGGCAGCTTGTAAAATCGTCATGAAATTGAATCGTGTACATAGACGATCAGCACGACTTTCAACAACACGTGATGCATGTGTCATTTTCTGCTCTTTTCAGAATAATACTAATTAGTTAGGTTCAGGAAAAGATCCATCCACCCAGACCTCCTCCCTACGTGGCATTTGCCGCTCTTTATACCTTCCAGTTCACAGTTACATGGATTACATACAAATTGATTTTGTTCTGACCATCATGAAAAGAATGTGAAATTTGTCTATGTACAAAAATCAATACATTACATTTCAGGACTATTTCATGATCTGCTGTGCGACTAGTCTGGCATTTCCCAGCCAGGTGGAATCACACAGTGTCTTCTTTAAATGACGGATGAGCTTGGAGACCATCTACATACATCATGTTTTGCTACACTGATCAAGAGAAAGAAAAAGAAATCCCAATAGCGCAGGATTTTTGGACTTAATCATTTCATGAGAGGCTGAACACTGTGAGAATTACACCAGGCAGATATAAGAGCCTGCTTATTTCCAGCACCATGTTGGATGGTATTTCTGCTCAGGCTCCCTGACAGCGTTTTCTGTTGAAATACATCACTAGGTCAGACACACAAGCCCGGTGCTATTCCCTCCATTTTGTCCCATCTGTTTAACATGGCGCATTACTAGCACAATCAGCAGCTCCTGGCACAGTGTGTGCCAGACACTTGTGGAACAACTGCCACAGAAACCTGTGTATTTACACCATGTTCTCTTTCATTTCTCTCCTGTGTCGAATGATTCTTTTGAGAATTTTAGAACTCCTCTAATCTGCTTTTGTGTTACACCCCCACCAGACATCGGAGGCCTGTTTACTGTTCTGGATTGAGGTTCTCTTGGGGAATTCAATATACGTTTTATGTAAAGTTCCTAATTTCATACTAACAACCAGCTAGTTTATAGTCATTTACAAATTGGTATTGCACAATTAAAACATAGGAAACATCTTGGCACAAGACTTTAGTAATCATTTGCAAGGAAAAATCTGCAGCACCATCCAATCATAAGCAATCTGTGTAAACAGAAGGTCCCTGCAGCATTACAAGCTACATAGGCTAACTTCCAAAAAATGAAACAATGTTTTAACCTTCCTGCAAATCCTTGCAAATGTAGATATGATTTGGTTTTATAGTTTTCATTATATATTTTTTTATTATAGTTTTTATGTTATTTCTGTATTTATGCAGTATAAAATGAGAGGTAAATATCCAATTTTGCTAAGATAACCACAATTTTGGTAATTTAGGCTGACGTTATTGCTGTGATATTTTGTAATTGATGTACTGTGTTATTTTTTTAAATGTAATTTAAAATCATCCCAGTTTACATCCATAGACTGTATATAAGAAATTCACACCGTGACAGCACTCATTGGTTTGTGGACTGCCGTTTTGAAGCCTCAAGCCCGGCATTTTGGCCGTTGCCATGTTGTTTTTTTGCAACCAGACACAAGAGGGTGGGGCTAAGTACAACCAAATACTGAATAAGACATTTTTAGACATCCAAAAAGGTTACCATTTTTGGGGGGAAAATTATTTTTATTCCTTTGAAAAAGAAAGGTTATAATTAACTTTCATGAACAGAAAACACACTGTGAAAGGGTTAATGTTGTAAGACGAAAACATGGACAACTTCAAGACCAGACAACGCTGTGGTAGCGACCTGTCAATCTAAAGCATACCCTGCTTTATGGTCTATTTGACTCTAAATGGGACCATAATTTACTAAATGAACATCATGCTGAGTTGAAAAAGACTTGATACTAGTGATTGAGACCATAAACTCATGTTTACAATGTTTACTGAGGTAATAAATCAAGTGAGAAGTAGGCTCATTTTCACATACATTTCTATACAATCAGACGTCTTTTTGCAACGAGAGGAGTCTATTAGAAAGAATGCAAGTTAAAGGCTTCACTTCTCAGACCCGGAAGTAGCCCACTGGGTCAGACCTGTTGACATTATCCCTCGGTCTAAATGTGTTAGCAAGCTAATGTTACTTTTGTCAGTTTGTCCCGTTAGCTACAGGTAGCGGTTCCACCTCCACAATTACTGCTATGAAACCATGCGTGAATCTCCACTTCCACTGAAATAAACTTCCCGAATATCTGTGGTCTGCGCTCATATTCAGTTTGCTGCACTGAAAATGCATCGTAACTTTTATTCCTTTGATTGATTGATTTGATTTGATCAATTTGATTGATGTTCTATGCCTTATAAATTGCCTTGTTTGATAAGTTCTACACAATTAAACTCGATACACCTGAATGACACCAGACCTGGATTATTCCCGTCAAATTTTGTAAATTCCGCTCTGTTTTGTTTGTGTGAGCTGTCTGAATTCCTCAACCTTTCTATCTCTCCTGGCGCTGGCCATGTCCATGGCTCCGAGAACCATTTGTTATGCAGGTTCACGAGATCAAGTGGGTGTTTGTCATTCCCAAGCACACTCCTTCACAGTGGTTGGCTGCCTGTCTCCCCGCGATACCACAGCGAGGAGAAAACAGCATGACACGCACCACGGTCGTCTGCCTCGCAGAAAGGGAATGCACAGAGGCCACCGCTCATATGTTGCTCTGATTTGCTCCAATGTTACATTGATTTCCTGGCAAGATGGCCGGGCAGACGGTATTTGCTACAGCAGTTTGGTTTTACTGTCAGTCATGCGGCAGCAGCTGCTCGTGCTCTGGTAGAGATAAAAAGAGATGCACACTGGAAAAAAGGAGGCACACACACACATCTGCAGTCACAGCGGGCACTAGTGTGACCCCACAAATAGTGATGGGGTCATTACAGCCGACACAGCCAGAGCTGGAGCCTGAGAGACTTTGCAGCAGTAAAACAGAAGACAGTACAGCGTGTTCTTAAAGGTCAGAGGTCAGGACGTGCTAGTCCCTACGCTTGTCCTCAGCGGCGGATACAGAGGACGGGGAGCCGGTGACATCACACAAGGCCGCTCGCAGTGACTCACAGACACTAATTATGGTTCCAACCTCCTGCTCTCGCTCAGTTTGACTCCTCTCCACCTCGCCGCTGACATTTCCACCTGCGACATTTTGACAGTCTCTCTCAAATCTCTCGTTTCGCTCTTGCTTGAACTTTTCCTCTCACCTTTCTCTGCGTGTGTGTGTGTCTCTTTCTCTCTTGCACACACACACACATCCTGTATGCGATTAAATAGCTAAATTTATATTTGTTCCTGACGTCCCTTTCTCTGCCTTTGCTCTCTCACTTTTCTCTGCGTGGACCTTGGCCTCTTTGGAAACCACATTTTTAGCTCCTGTAACTAGAGGAAATGGACTTAATGGCGATAAAGCTCCACTTGACTGGGAAAAAAAAGGTAACATGTGCTGGGGTAAATCAAGTCTTTTTTCAGTCGAGTGTGTTGATATCCTGTTAAAGGATGATTCACCCCGTATCCACTCCAAGACAGGTGAATAGAGAGTGGTGGAGGGGTTACTCAGTGAAAAAGATGTGGAAGGATGAGACGGCGAGAAGCGGGGAATGTAACTATAAACTGTGAAAAAAGAGGTTTATATATATATAGAAAGAGGAAGTAATATGACGGGGTCTGCAGATGCAGTGGGTGGGTTTCTGTTTGCGCTCCCGGTTAGCTCTCAACTGGCTGATATGAAGGAGCTTTCACAGAGCAGTCAGCCAGCACACCTGAGGAGTAAACAGGACAGATGCTGATAGACCCTGACACAGGCTGATAAGCGCTCTCCCACAATCCCCCAGTGCTGTCCACGGTGGTGCAGAAACCTTATCGTGCGGTGCACCGTACCAAGCCTGCCTTCCCCTT
>CAKALG010020686.1:0-15820 GCA_916700815.1 Helicolenus hilgendorfi
CGGACGGAGAGCTGGGAATACAGCCATCCTTTCCCAGCGGGGCCGAGACACACGCCCCGATTGAAAACGAGTGAACAGATTGGTCGCGGCGCTACGGTATGATAACACTTGTTAGGTGAGCACATCCTGAGGTACGTCCACATCCTGAGAGAGAGGGCTTGAAAGCTTTGTCCCCAGTATACTGAATAATTCATATTCAAGAAGCCCATTGCTGCGGATTGATATTCAAGACCACCTTAGTCGAGTACGAGTCAACTCCAAGTACAAGTACAGTAGACTTTTGAGTCAAGACCAGGCTTCTTAAAGCTGCTATAAATCAACAATGAATTGAATGACCTCATGTATGTGAAAGGGTTAACTCATCGTAACGGACACGCATTGAATTATCACCCAGCTTCTGCAGTTCCCTTCATTTCAGCACACTTTGTTTTGGATTTATAACCTACAATTTTACTGTTTTGGCTCAATCCCACCGCTAGCAGTGTCCTTTCCAGATGCAGCATGCAGCTGTTTTTCAGCCACTTACGATGGCTCCAACAAGTTCCATCAACAGACTTAATGGAATGCAGTAGTAATCATTGTTATTGATTATATATGTATGTTTTTTCTGCTATAACATATTGAAATGAAATAGTGAAATGGCTCTTTTAGGGAAAATGCCTCTTTAAAAAGTGTGATTCATTTCCATAAAATAGCAGTAAAATAGGTTAAAAGGACAGTCCAACATCAGGAAAATCCACGACAGTGCATTTAAATTGAAGTGTGAGGTTACTTACTGTGTGCACATTTAAGTGGATGGAGCTGATTTGAATGACAGGACTGACTATTTGGGAACGACTGAACCGGTTATATCCTGATACAACAACACAGCCTCTTCTGAGGTCAGGTAAAAGCTACACGCGGCGTGCTAATTTGACGTTTTTTTTTGTAACACCCTCTTAGTTTTACAGTTATTCGAGCATGTTGCAGCACACAACTCATAACCATTGAAACAGAATTCAAATCTGAATGTTGTCGGGGTTGGATGAGTCTTCCCATCCAATCACTCTCAGTACGATTATCTGTCCGGCTCAAAGTCAATCCATGAAAAATTACTGAAACACAATCCGCATACATTTACTGCTGAATGTAGACTTTCAGGTGCTGTGTGGTTTGAGCTTGCGGATTCCTTGCGCACTTAAATCGTCATGGTTCCACTAATACAGACACCTATCGATTACGTCAGAAGCAATTTGCTGTAATGTATTCTGAGATCAATTCAGACAGCCAGCTCGCGTGGAATGGATTTAAAGTTATATCATATTATATTACATTATAAGTTCAGAGTTAGTATTTGGCATCAAGGTTCTGACCTTATCCTGACCAAAATATTAAGCCTTTAACACTCATAATACTCAAAGACGAGTGATATTTCACAGTAGCAAACAACAACCAAAAGAAAATTAGGCTCAGCAACTAAGAAAGTAATTCACAATCAATACCAGTGCACCTTCCTACACTGATAAATGGCAGAAACATACATGCACAAAATTAGCAGCCAGCATAATGCACACAGGCAGCCTCATGGGTAACTGATACCACCGAGCAAACACACACCACCTAAAGAAAGCTGAGGCAGAAGTTTGGTAGAGTTGTTGTGGTCCCAGGCTCGCTTGAAGTAGCATTTGAGGCAGCAGCAGCAAGAGGCACGGCACAAAATCAATTATATTCCTTCTTAAAACCATCCTGGATTGGCAATACAATTGTTGGCAAGCTTGCTTATACAATTTTACATAAACAGCAGCAGCGGTACAACAGAGTTAACAAATGTGAAAAAGAGAGAAGAGTATTGAATAAGGATTTTGTAGGAGCTGTGATAGCAACTTTAGAGCGCTTGTGGATCTTAATTGTTTCTCTGCTAAAGACATCTATTGATTAAGTCTGAAGCCATTTGCTGATATGCATTGTGGAATCAGTTAAGACGTCTCAGTTCTATTCTTGGGTAACAAATGTTTCGGATTATAATTGCTTTGGTTTGGACGACGGCACTGTGTATGAACAAAAAAAAAAAAAGAAATGAAAAGAAATGCTGCTGAAAACAACTTCAGGTTGCCTGCATTGTTTCATCATACACATGTAAACAAAGACACCGCTACAGCCTGAAGCTCCATACGCAAACAAGTTCACCTTTTACTGAATAATTGAGAGCATTATCATTTCCATTTTACCACAGTAGTGTATGTGTGTCCTTGCCCTAGGTCTCATTTAAACAAAAAAAGATTGGATTTATATCCTCAGTTTGCTTCTGCATTATAACACATTCAATAATTGACATCCAAGATTATTTTTTTTACTGGATTTCAGTAAAAAAGTTCCGCTGTAAGCAATGTTTCCGTGAATACACAGTGCAATTGGGTTAGAGGATAATTCATGTTTTTTATAACTAGGATCTTATTGTCTTAATTTTGCTAAATTGCTTGTTTACAACATGTCAGTATGTTCAAATGCAGGTTTCTTGCCCCATCGCTTTAGCTGTGTTTCCAGTGTTTGGAGAGTGCAATGTCATCATAACTAAGAGAAAATAAGATCCAACTTATACTAAACATGTTCCTCAAAGAATGGAAATTTCTACAACACGATGCTATGATTTCTGCATCAACACTTTAACCACTGTTCCACGGTGCCAAAATGCAAAACTTGCAATTAAATAGCTATTTGGGGTGTGTTTAATTAACAGACATTCAGTACAGTCAGATCAGAAACAGTCAAACACCACTGTACCTATACAATAGCAGAACGTCCCATACATTTACGTCCCCTGTCTCTTTAAGGCCTCCTGTAACTCTGGCCTTTTTTGTCTCAGTGTTGCGGGTGATTTTGGAAAAGCTTAAAGGAATATTAACAACCCTGCTGTCTCAGTATAAAATGATGGAAGACACACATTCAAGACAACAGGGCTCATTTAAACCCAAGCCCTGCATTTCCATAAAACCTTGCAAGGATAACGCAATAGCCCATTACAGAAGCCATTACCCCGTAGCGAAGGAGGGCTGCTGCCCGGCAGCATCAGCAACATAACATGAATTCAGCTCTTTTATTTTCTGAATGTTCACCACCACATTAGTAAGTAGAGCTCACTAATTGCCTTACTACTCAAGTGTAATGGTAATGCTTCGGGATATAGGCCGAGCAGTTGTGTAGAATCTCCTATATGGAAATTAAAACATTAATTTTGGCACAACAATCAGGCTGTAATGCAATCTAGTGTACATGGTAATCTGCCTGTTTTTAATTAGTTCATTTAAATGAAAGAAGTGGATGGAAGCAAGAAAGATGCAAACATCTTTACTTCCTAGATTTTCAATGTCTATAGAAGGAAAGTCTTCTTTTGTGTTGTATATTATATTAGTTCTTTCCCTTAATGTGCATTTCTTTGTTGCAGTATACTCTAGAGATGTCACATACTGGTTTTTGTAAGGAAGTTAAACAGGTCATAATTCCCTTTCTATTATCTATTTTATATTACTGTGAAAACATCTCCTGCAAACAACTAAATTCAAGTTTCTTGCTAAAAACGACATATTTTACAAGATTACATTTGAACACATCATGATAACGTTACCTTTGCCCAATACTCAATACTACCCAATGTGTCTGTTGAGCAGAACTCAACTGCTGCTTACCGGCTGCTAACAGCGAACGTTAACTAGCTCTCGTCCTGCAAACGTCAACACAGATTTATTGTTCACAATCGCAATGCGGCATTATCAGGGAAAAAATGGTGTGCGTCCCTGAACGCTTCGATAGTGAGTTTGCTGCGTCCCAACACATTTTCTATCACATCCGGGACGATGTTAGTCTCGAGCCCCGACAGTAGGGTACCGTAGAAAAATGAGTACCATCATGCTTTCTGAATTTTGGTATTGACTTGGTACTGAAGTATCAGTTCTCTTGACATCCCTATACTCCTACACCTGTGTACTGCCATTGACATGTATATGAATAGGCTGTAATTACACTCAGCGTAGGCATAGGCATTTTGCCATCAGTCTTTTTTTGTCTGTTTTGTCTTTAAAAAGTCATACATGTATAAATAAAGAGTTCCAAAACAAAGAAGGGAAACAATATATGGATTCTAAACTTTGTACAACTATTGCCTCATGCTAGTCCGCCCCAGTAAACGTTTCAGCACACACACACACACACACACACACACTAACAACAGCCACTGCAGAACCCTATAAAAAGCTGCTGTCACAAGTTGGAACCATAAATGAGAGTGCTCATTATTCTCTGTTGCAATAGGTTGAAATGAGCCGCTGCTTTCGATGCCATCATTCCTTCCCAGCTCCGATGTCATGCTGGTGAGAGGCCCTATGGTTCAGTGATAGCCGGTCAGTTGGTAGTTACGGCGGGGCCAGACAGTAGACGCGTTGAGCTATGGGCATCGAGGCCCGCTGTCTCCAACACACGCAATTTCTCTTCCCAATTTCTCACACACCCACAGTGAGACCTCGTCATCCAAAGTGGTTAAAATTAGCAGAATGCATGAAGGAGAAACAGCACTGTTGATTAAATAAACTGCAATGCAGTGTTTAAAGATGGGAGATGTAGGCTCATCTAGGTGTAGTCACATCCCGGATCTATTTTCTTTCTGCTTTTGAAACACGAGAGCTCCATAATGGCGTGCTTGCGGAAACTGGTCGTTCGCTTATTTACTTAAGCTGACCTGAAATCGATACAATCACTTCTTGAACCGTGGCCCCGAGTAATCCGATAGGTTTGGAGCACATACTGGCTTGGAGAAAGCCAAGATCCGTGTCAGATTTTACAACAGATAAGGTGTCAATAACTCCTTAATATAACACTAAGAGACGCTTCTTTTCCTGGTCTGGTTGTATGCGACAAGTCCTGCAGGCCCCCCTGAACGCAACTGGTTTATTCAAATTACAAGTATCAACAGCTTCGGTTCCAAAAGGCCAAGCGAAAAGGTCTCGCAAGATAATGAAAAACGGGCCGCGACACCCACCAAACAATCTTGCCGATACAATTATGTGTCAATCACAGCGTTTGTTCATTACCATGCTTCAATTATGTACCAGTATTAATTATGGCACGAATAAGGGGTTCAGCACTTTTTAAATGGGTAATTGACAAAGCTCTTGGGAGAAGGCAACTCAGCATAATGGAAATGAATAGTGCGGACAGTCCATCAGTTCACATTTCCCTAGTCTCTCTCTCTCCCACTTGCTCCTTCTACCTCTTGTTAAATTGACCGTGGCATTATGGCCAATGTAGCAGCCAGTTTTAAAGCAGAAAAACAAGAAAAAAGTATGAGAGATTGAGAGAAAGTTGCACGTATAGACAACACTAGCACACATCTTTTGAAGCTTTCAAAACCTGACACAAACCCACACACACATACCTCCAGAGTCACGCGTCAAACCACTTCCCTGCCCTCTGTGAGTGTGTGTCGTTTTCGGGAGTCAATGTGTTGGAATGCCTCCATAAATTATTCAGCCGCAGCGCCTGCCTGCTATCTGGAGATAACAGTGGCTCTTTATCGGTCAGCGTGTACAAAGACACTGCGCCGGTGACTATACAAGCACCTCGGGGGGGGATTCGGGGCACCTTCTGTGTAAGGATGCGTGTCACTGTGGCGGCGAAGCATACAATGGCATATAGCCTATCAGCGGGTTTATGTTGTGAGGTCACTTTCATTTTCTCTGGGGGACGCTCTCATTTTCAGCTCATCAATCAAAAGGGCATTTTTTTTTTTTTTGCCGAGGCATAACTAATTTGGACTAAAGATCAGGGAAGTTACTGAACCTGCCATACCTGTAGTATTGAAGACAGAGGCAGTTTCTTAAGGGAAACAAATAATCCACTGCTGATAAGAAATCCTAAATACATGTTTGACAACTACATCGTGGGAATCATAAAATAAAAGCCGTGCATTCTGTTGCTTTATCTAAACTTCAAGTACAGTATATTAGTAACACTTCCAACAATCAAATTGCTCTTCACAGGTTCTCCCTATTGTCACAGACTCTGGTAATTAAGTAGAATTACTTGGTCTGCACCAAACTATAGACTAATATTTTGTTTTAAGGTGATTAATACGAAATTCAGAGCATATAATATAATAGAACAAACAGTGCAAACAACGACAACAGTACTGACAGAGTTAATAGTGTTTACCTGAAGGTAAGGGGTGGTTGCAACGCTTCCGCAACGACGCCATGGGTCGAAACGGTAACCGCCGTTATGAGCGCAGTGCAGAGTAGAGTGGCGAACCAGTAGTGCACAACAGAGAGACTTGTATGCACTGAAATGCATGCATGGCCAGCCTGGTTATGTCAACAAAGCACAGAGAAACTCAGATTACAACACACAGAGAGAGGGACTTCATTCTCTGCTCAGGTAGACATTACGCCACTATATCTCTACATTTCTCAATGCTCTGAATCCCGTAAATAGAACCTTTAATCTATAAAAAAAAGGAGCTAAATCTGGCAAAGCAGCCAGAGGAAAAACAATAATTCTATTCGTCAATCAACAACAATTTAAATCATAATAATTTAAGTCATTTATGAAGCAAAAATGCTCAAATTCACTGTTTCCCATTGTGAATATTTTTCTGGACAGATGAATCTATAATGAAAAAAGCTGCTTTATTACCAATTATATCATCAGGTCTTTGTGTTTTTACAGGTACATTATGCAAGTCAATAACATCACTTTCTTACATGTCTGGTCACATTAGACTATAATACAATGGATATACGCAGACTGAAATCTGACCTGATCCGGATACATTATAACAGGTAAAAGAGCGTACAGAGGAACGCTCTTGTAATGTCAATACAAATGAAATAGGCAAATAAATAACACAATTAAACAGTGCAAGGACATCTGTCCAGTGTATGCAAGCTGGAAGGAACATATGTAGAAGGAGGATTCTTTGCCTCTGAGACACCATATTCTCTCTATATCCACTTGGTGTCAGCCTTGCACATTGCATGGATGCCATAGCCACCATACAGTAGGCACATTCCTTCCGTGATTTTTCCAGGTTGAATGTTAGTTGACATAACATTGAAAAACATCTAGTGATAATGACTTAAGCCACTGCAGATAAGCCTATTGACAATTGTACGCAAACTACTGTTATACTTGCAATCTATTTTCAGGTCTACCCTAATTAACAGGCTGGCATATGGCTCATGTCTGTATGCTTTACATGTCATAATCTCCCATCGGAATGGCAGATATGTTTAGTATTGTGCCGTCTATATTAAGTGCTGGCAGTACCCGTAGGACATGGACTTTTTGGAGGGACTAAAGCCCAGAATAGGCTTTTAAGCCCCCCTACTGGGACAAGAAGAAAGACAGACGGACCCTCCAGTTGGCCACTCGTGCCAGGCCTGCCTCCACATATGGCCTGTATGATGTTCAGCTCTGACACCATTTCATCGAGGACTCCTTGGAAAAGACTCGTACTAGACAGGCTGTTCCATAATTCTTTTTTTTGTTCAGGTTCTATGACAGTGGAGAGAGTAATGTTGGGGGAGTGAGATGTGACAAAGTTCACTGTTTGGAACTGATCTTCAAAAGGCACATAGTAATGCATTGTTGGTGCTTATTTGTAGAGTGATAATTCAAGCAGGTGTGGTGATAAATACAAAGGCTTACTAATGTGTGCAGGTACGATTTAAAGTCCCGGGACAAGAAAAAACATGACAAGCAAAATGAGAGCTAAACCCAATAACAGGATGTGAATGTCAAGTTGCCAACAGCACAGAGCAGAAAAGGAATGCGAGGTTGTCACCGCTCAGTTTTTGCTCAACTACATTTCCTGCATCTGGGTTCCACTAAAAGACAGCTTTAAGCAGTGGTTCCCAACCTGAGAGTCAGGAACCACATAAGGGGTCACGAGATGAATCCAAGTGGTCAAAAAGTTAATCTGAAAAAACAAGATTCTACTATGCAAATGTGCTTTTTTTTCTTGCCAAATACTGTGTTATCTCTTAAAGGTCCCATATTATGTTCATTTTCAGGTTCATACTTGTATTTTGTGTTTCTACTAGAACATGTTTACATGCTGTAATGTTAAAAAAAAAACTTTATTTTCCTCATACTGTCAGCCTGAATATGCCTGTATTTACCATCTGTCTGAAATGCTCCGTTTTAGCACATTTTGACAAAATTGCAACAGAATTGCTTTGCAACAGCTTGGGTCCATATGTACTTCCTGTCAGCTGATGACATTCACATACACTGCAAACAGGAATAAACTGGGACACATTTAGAATGTTTACGTCTAAAATTGTGTCAAGGGTCTAAATATTGTATATTCGTGACATCACTAATGGGCAGAAATCCTGACAGCTTGTTTCAAATGCAGAGTCTCTGAATACGGCTAGTGTGTATTTCCCTGTGGATTGAGTGTTTCAATACTTTCACAGTATTTATATAGGACTTAAGCCTGCTTTATAATAAAAACAAACATGAAAATCTCCCTTTTTTATAATATGGGACCTTTAAGGCTGTTAACACATTTTCAAACACTCTGAAAAAGGAAAATTACTTCAAATGACCAACTCACACCGAATAGACATGCACTCTGTGAAGATGGGTCACGTGAACTTTGGATTAAAGGGTCACAAGCTAAACAAATTGGGAATTCTGGGGATCAAACCTGCAACTTTTTGATTGTTGGACACTGACCATTACTAGCAAGCCACCCTACTATAATACCACAATGCAAAATGCTATAAAAGAAGTCATCAACAACTAGAAAAAAATGTTACACAACAGAACTTGGACCCTTATCAGACTGTAAAATAACAATAAATATAGAAGAAAATCAACTGTCCAATGCTGAAATGTGTGATCAAATGTTATTGGCTCACTTAAACTAAAAATAGATGGTCATTTTTCATGGTTGCTTAAATATTCAAAAAGGAAACTCTGCATACCAGAAATTGAATTCACCGACACTCCGTTACTGTCAGAATGACAACAAAGCACGTCATTAAATATCTATAAAGACATTGAGATAAAACAAATTAAATGTTAATGAGGCATATTACAGTTATGAGGAACTTCAGCCTTGAGACGCATTATTCCTCAGCTGAGACACAATTTGATGTGTGCTGAGAAGTCATTGATCATTTTTGCTTGACTCGCAGAAAAAAAAAAAACTTCTTCAGAGGTACTTTGTGAAGCGCTTTATAGAAATGGGATTTTTTTTGAAGAAGCACTTCAATTTCTGGACAGAAAGGTGAGAAATGTCAGATGCCAAAAGTTTATTTTTTTTGTGTGTTTTTCCTATGGGGCACGAGGGAATACCGTTTATCTTCAATATGACCTTGGCACAAACAAAGAAAGACACGTTTTTGGAAGCTGAGGCCAAGCGTTGCCACCTAGTTGGCATCGGCTGTTTGGCGCTCTATCCAAGGAAGTCAAATGCAGCGAATCTGTGGCATAAACAAGCCTGCGGGTGGAAAAATAAACATGAAAGACGGGCCACTTCTTTTTAGCCTTCAGCGATCATAAACACCTTATAGCCCGCTGTCCCTATAGTTATCGCCACAGATATGATGCTCCTTCCACATCCCAGTCAGTCACCCTGTTTATTCATCACCTCTCCGTCTCTTGTCTCATCACCTCATCCTATTTCGTCTTCCCCTCATTCTTCTCTGGCCTGAGTCCCAAGGCAGATGGTCCATGCGAGCAGATGCTCCCCACCCAGTCTCTCAAAAAGGGAAAAACAAAAAGCTGGATCCAAAACAAACAAAATCTGCCGGAGGGCGCCCAGGAGACGAGCGGGGAAGTTCGTGGTGCAATTAATCCTGGATTTGATTGCGGGCCGGCTTTTTTTATCAGCAGGTAGAGAGGAAGCACACAGGTGGTCGCAAAAACAAATCTACCAACGACAAAGACTTCTTTCTGGGTCCCGTCTTCATGCTAAGGAGTACAATTAACTTCGCAGCAGTTGGTACGTCATTAAGACCATCTGATGTGCCAAATCTGACAAGTCAAACAGTCCAATTTCAATCTATTTATAGAGGAAAGTGAATATAAATCTAGGCAAACATCTGAAAAAAAAACTGTGATCCTTGCAGGCTAATTTATTGCAAAACCTTGAAAGACTTTTCTTCATCAAGAGGTGCAAAGCAAGACTGAATAAAGTCACACATTTATCTCTGTAATTTTCACAATTAGAAAAAAAAAAAATGACACCTGAACATTTTTAGAAGCTGCCGCTTGCTAAAAATGTCTTTAACAACAATATGTGGTCCAATTCTTCTTAAATTGCCTTTTAAATGAGCTTATTAGAATAATCTTTTCTTCATCAGGCACAGGCTGTAATTTATTCTAATAACAAATCAAACAGACAGAACAAAAACAAACTTTCACATCAGTGATGCTGTGCTGCCAAAAACTTCCCTCTGAAAAAGTTAACGCACACCATTCTGCTGTCTGACAGATTTGGAGCAGTTTCTTCAAACTGTATTTTTGCTTCCCTGTGATCTCAGGACCTCTGGCTGACAGATGTTGAGAAAGCACACACACACACACACACACACACGCCGCATGTGGTCAGTTCTTGATGTCATAAAAGCTCAAAGCTGATATCTAAGTATAGACAAAATACACTATGGTTCCTTCTTTAACTCTGCTAAAAACAAATGTTTTTTAGCACAAAGACTGCACATGAATCCAAAATATTCTTCACTAAAACATCCCACGCAGAATACCTGGTGAGCTTCATCTGTGCACAACCATGTCACCAAACGGTCAACAAAGAAAGTGTCTTCTTTGTCAGAAAGAACGTGCTGCAGTAACTAAACTCTGTACACTCTGTCCTGAAATCTCAATGACTCTGTGCTTACGTTAATAAAAGGCTGTAAATGAGTTGTTGTCCTTGGTTGCATCAAAGCCAAAATACATAACTTACCGGCTCAAACATTAAAACCCTGACTCAGCAGTCCTAAATATTGATTATTTCAGAAAGCTCTGTTTGTTCCCAGTGTAATTTGTTATGCATATGCAGATTTGTATCGTGACTGACCTTCTATCTAGACCGTTCACTCTCCGCCTTATGCTCGCACTTGTCCCCACTGGTGTACTAACATTGCATATTATCTCGGGGTTGTCTCTTGACTGACGGTAATCTGCAAAGTTTTCTAATTTATTAACGAGTTCTGTTGGAAAAATATTATGCAAAACATAAGCCCGAGTAATTAAATGCAAATCAGGGTAAATGAAGCATTGATTCAACAGCTATGAGGTAATGCCTCATGGTGCCACTTCTACTGTTTATGTTTTATTACTTAATATTGTTTAGCATTCTTTCGAGGCCCTGCATGTACAATGCGAGGCATAATTAGCTGCGATAATTCATACCGACACAAAGGAAAAGAGGACGTTCATCAGACAAAAAGCCCACAATGGATGGACACGGCTTGTTCTCAACAATTCCAGTACAAAAGACAGAGCTCACTGAAAGTAGCTCACTAGGAACAATAAAGCTTGCGGGGCTGCGTTTCATATATATATATCGCCTTTCTAAAAGTCAGGGATGCGGCATTAAAAAGGAGAGAAATGTCTAAGGGAGCCGTTGGCACGCACCGACAGAAGTTGCGATGGTGATCAGAGAGAGCTCCGAGGCACTGATGCAAAGAATCACTGCACCGAGGAAGCAGCTCTTGGGAGGATCAACTCATGGCTGGGTGGCTGTAGCATTTTTTGTGGGCGATCGTTACATTTTAAGATTTTCCCCGGGGCTGGATCATGATGTGGTAGCCGACTGGGGACAAAGAGGTGGGGGGGCTTTAGAGAGTGAGGAAAGAGAAAGGGACGAAGAGAAAAAAAAAGTATATTGAGAGAAAAAATTATTGCATTTGTGATATAATCTCAACAAGAATCAGAGATGTTATTAGGTTAGAGACAAAGGCAATGAATATTTCTATCCCCCCTGGATTGACCTTCTATAGACCGACTGAAATTCAAGCCCCCTAACAATGAGACAACTGGTCAGGAGTGTCAATTCCAGCAAGCAAGAGAGAGACCATGCATTATTTACTGCTGGAGACAAACTAGTAAAAAGCCAAACTTTCCAGAATCAATAAAAAAATCAAAGTTAAGAGTCATACAAATTTTAAAATAAGCTACTTTTAGGCAGAGAACAGCAATCAATATCTAAATAACATAAGAGTTTATACTCTGAATGAAATTAAAGATAACTGTAAAGGTCAGATACCTTCAACACAACTAATGACTTATTATTCTGGTCAAAGACGTCACATTATGTCCTCTGTGACCATATCCATGATGTGGATTACTCAGCCCCTTTAAAAAGCATTTGTCAAAGTCTGCAAATCCTCATTTTAGCAGTTACATACATTATTGTTATTTCCCCATTCTTCATACCGTGGGTACGGGAAATCTAAATTCCATACACAAAACTGAATAAAACATTCGCTGAAGCAGTTATCAATTTTGAGAGGAATATACCTCTCAACAGCTCAAATCCTGAAGGCATGACTCATATCCTTAACAAAAGGATAATTAGAAGTCAATTAGGTGTGCAAACAAACATTAACCTGAGCCAGGAATGATGAGCAGTTAACTGCTCATGTGGCTCTGGGAGAGGTAGCGAGGAGCCTGAGGGAAAACCTATGGACTATAACTGAGTGATCATTATTCTGGATGCCAGCCAAGTAGACTGTGGAGAAGGGAGGGGAACCCAAGAGAGGATTTGAGCTACTGAATCCATTATGCTCCTTTTTATTCCAAGGATGCCCATGTGCCCATGTAGGCTGTACTCAAATTAGATGATCACAAAAGGGTTTCCTGCATACAAGGTGTGTGGCCACATTGGCAGATGAACACAAACCTTTCACCAACTAAAACGAAATGTTAATGCCACAGTGTGTGAAAGTATTCAGCAGAAACAGAACAAAATCGCTGCTGCACAGTTCGATTTTTGACAGAAATGGCCAAAGTCTCCCTTCCTAATGACCACCAACCAACCATTTATCTTTCAAGAGAAGGCAAAAGTCCAGACATGACTATACAGTTAACCTCGCAGTGACAAAACAAACCAAAGATGTTGCAGAGCCTGCAAAGCTAAACTTTTGAATGCAAAAAAACAATACGCCAAACTCCATTAAAAAAAACGTCAATTTAAAGTTGCCTTTCAACACATGCTAACAAACAGGGACATGAGCTGTCATGCTCTTCACCTGTCAATCATTTACATCAAATTTCAACTTTTCTAAACTATATTCAAGCCGAATTAAAGAGTGGTCCTTCTTTTAGTGACAACATTTAAGTTACACTGTAGCAGAGATACATTTTGACCGATAAGTAAGGCAACGTTAAATTAATTGTCTTATGCTAGGAGTTTTGCATAACGTTTTCTTCATGCAAGAACACCAATAAATCACCACCACATAAGAACATGCGACCACTGTCCTACCAGTAGACGAGACAGAAGCAGCATCCACCCGGCCAGAGACGGTGTCCACTCTCTTTGTGTCCATAGTTTATTTCCCAGAAGGTGGACTTTTTTTTTAGTCGAAATTGAGTCGCAGGAGCTCGTCGGTGTGGACTTGTTAACCGGCTGGTAGTCTGATACTAGTTGCTGCTCATCAACTCCAGAGTTTCAGCAGTGAGAGCACAAGCTGGAACGCTGCTCGTGCACACGGTTGGTGGCGGGAGCGCGCATAAGTGAGTGAGTGAGTGAGTGAGTGAGTGAGTGAGTGAGTGAGTGAGTGAGGATGGTGTGTCTGTGTGGTCTTGGTCAATGGTTGATGTTTTCTGAAACTATTAGTCAATTCATTAACTACGCCTATTAACAATTTTAAGTAATTGATTAATAGTTTGAAATGTCTGAAAAATATATTTGTTTAATTGATAACTAATTGTACAATAAAAACAGGCATTAATACATTTGTTTACAATTTGATTTATGAATCTATGAATAAAGGGGCTAAATTACCAGGTAATTTAATTTATAATATATGTTATTTAAATAACATTTTTTAATCGATTGCAAATTTGATAGCCTATGCTTTGGTCGGTTGGTCGAGCAAAAAAAAAATACTATACTCCCACTATATTCAGTTTTAACAGTTTTCTTCATCTCTTTGTATTTTATATCTGGTATATTTTTTTGTACTTTGTACTACTAACTTTTTTACTGCCTTTTTACTAACATGTTTTGCACTATGGAACTGTGATGCTGTAAACTTGAATTTCCCTCAAGATCAATAAAGTTACTATCTATCTATCTATCTATCTACACCAAGTTATTGATAGATACTGTAGATATAGATAGATAGATATCATTTTATTCATTTAATTCTAAAGAAAATCTACAGAAATCCTTCCCAGAAAAGTGGAGTAGACATATTAATATCCATAGTAATGCTGTGGTGTCCACATTGCCTACCTTTGTCCACTTTTGATTGCCAAATCATCAGCCGTTAGTTTCTCAGAACTGCACTCTGCACATTTATTAAGTCCAAGCTCACAATTAGGCTGCATTAAAATGTTAAGTAGTGGTTCCCAAACTGTGGCTCAGGGACCACCAATGGTCTTTAAAAGTGTTTTCATCATAAAGTCTCCACTCTCCCAACTCACACCATAAGACAGTTAGACAGTTACATAATCCTGCACCAAGTCAAACTTTGGGATGCTGTCTGATAAAATGGGAGTCTGCAGACAGAATGCACACAGCACTGGAAGGAATCACGCACATTCAATGCACAAGTGCACTCTATTTTTCTCCTTTTATCTGGCATATGCAAGCAAACAGCAACATAAACAACATATCAGCTGTTGGACAGAAGAGCATATCTGTATACAGGCCAGAAAGAAATCCAGTGGAGATTTTCCACACATACTATAGCAACACAGTGAAACAAACCCACTACAGCCGACAATAAAGCCCACGATGAAAAGAATAAATCAGACCTCCTCTTTAACAAGCCAAGACAACTGTCAGCTATTTTGAAGATTAGAAACATTTTTAACGACATCGCGCATCTGCTTCGTGGCAGCAAAGAAGGAGAGTTTTGCAAAAGGATTGTTTAACTGTCTCCCAAGAATACCACAAAGGAAAGCATTTTTCTGTCTCACTGTAAACACAATAGACAGCTTTAGACAAATCACGAGGCCATTTACTCAGCTGGTATATTTATAGACAAATTTATTTCTGGAATATACATGATTCATATGCAGCAGATTAAAAAGGGAAAGGTGTGAACCTGGTGCTAACACCTTCCACTTACCTGACGTGGATTTATGAGAATAAAAAAGGAAACTCAAGTGATTCATCAAGACAGGTGTTGGTCAAGGTTCAAGGTGCATATAAACTGCAGTTTGACTTATGTTTGATGTAGGCTATATTGTCTTTATACACTGTAAGCATCTTTCTATCCAAAGTGTTCAATCAAATCTGAAAACCATTTTAAGATTATTAAGCAATAAAAGTCGTTCAGCCCTTAAAGCAAGTCTATTTAACTTTAATAAATGCTGATAATAAATGCTACGACATGGTACAACAAGAGTAGCTTACAAATAGGGAGCAAAGTCAGTGAACTGACTCAATGATACACAGCTATGTAAAGTTTGCTACTGGTCATACAAACCAAATGTATTGAATTCACCAAGGGGGTGTTTAATTGCTGATGAATTAAACCATAGACTGTATATATACTGTAGATGGACGACACGTCTCCACTTCCTCCCACTGTACAAAAGTGAAGCCAAAATATCCCGGATACAGGAGCTGTCATCTTGAGCCAGAGTCTGCGCAGTAGTG
>CAKALG010020695.1:0-47548 GCA_916700815.1 Helicolenus hilgendorfi
GCGGACATGGAACGGCGAGCAGAGCACCTCCTCCTCCTCCTCCTACATGTCTGACTGCAGCCAGTGGACATGCTACAGCTGGAGCCTCTGTCCACCTCCCGTTTGTGCATGCGTGTGAGTGTGTGTGTGTGCGTTTGCTGGCTCCACTCTGTGTGTGAAAACAGAGTCTCTTCCCCTAACTGATAATGCTGCCGGTGGCTCCGAGATGCTGAGGCAGTGTGAGAGAGGAAGGAAGGGACAGGGAGAGAGAGAGAGAGAAAGAGAGAGAGGTGTGTGGGAGCGGGGGAGGAAGAATGGCAAGGGAAAGGTTGTTTTCCCTCCTGCTCCATCTATCGGTATCAATTCAATAAGGAATGCATGGCCATGGCTGAGTTAACGAGTCATCCATACCTTTACGCATTTCTCTATGTGTGTGACAGGCAAAAAGAGAGCAGCAAAGATGTATATGAGCAGAGTGTGCATGTTACCTATTTGTACTTTGCATGGCTTGCACGTGTACTGTGTGCAAATACAGTCTTGTAAGTCATTTGAATGCTAATGAGCATGTTTTTAAAATGCTAGCTGAGGAATTTATAGCCTGCTGTGTACACACACATCATCTGCACACAGCTTCAATGCACACACAGCCAAACACACAGAAGAGAGAAACACCTCGGATGTCCTCAGGCTATCAGTATAGCAACAGCCCTGAGCACCTACAGCCTGAACAAGATACCTGCCTCCCTCAATGCCCAGGGGAATGATATATCACACCTTGACACTGCAGAAGAGAGGAGAGGAGAGGAGAGGAGAGACACTCCTCCAAAACAAACCCAAAAGGCAGGTGGGCAATTTGATTAGAGACAGAAACAGGAAGGGGAAGGAAAGAAAATGAGAAAGACAAGAGGTGAAATGTGGAGGCTCAGTTTCACTGACAGTGCGCTGTGTTTTGTTCTCTGAGCATGTTGTCTGTTCTGCTTTGACTGCCTCGAGAATTAAAGAGACAGGGTAGAAAGGGACAGATTGGAGGAGAATGAAGATCTGAAGATAGGAAGAAAGGCTTTGAAATTGACAGAGAAAGAAATACACACAGAGAGAGAGAGAGAGAGAAATGCATGCAATAAGACATTTTTGAATCTGATAAAAGACCAGGGACATTTACAAAGCACAAGTGGAGCATACTAAACAACCTTTTCATCATCTTTTGTTTTTTTATTTCTTTGATACGTCTTTCCTTGTCTTTGCATCCTATTTAGTTAAGTCTTTGTCTTCAGAAGAATCCATTCAGCTTGAAACCAGGATTCATGTTGAAACAGCAGCGGTTACCCCTGTCAACCTGACGGAGACGGCTATCGACAATCCCTCAGCATATCTGCAAGCTGAGAATGTCTAGACCGATACACATACTCTTTTTAAGCAGCCAGAAGACGTTTTACTTGCAGGATGTTCGGGCCTGCAGACATTCATGCCTGCAGCTGTCGGAAGAGTTTTTTAACTCTGCTACATAGCACCGACTTTAGGGCCATCCTTTCGTGATAACCAACAGCCTCCTGCGTTCCAGAAACACTGATTCTCCCAGATATGAGTGCATGACCAATCACAACCAAAAAGAGTGATTTTTTTACCTGCTATAGCAAATCCAAATTATGGAAAGGACCTAAAACATGAAAAGGAAGTCATGGATTTGAAACAACTGATTAACACCAGTTTAAAATTCAGCCACAATGTGCCCATTATAATCCATCGCACAGCAGAGCTCAGAGTAGCCTTACTGAGACCTGATCCTTCAGGAGAAACATGGCTCTGCGCTGACCTGGGGTCTGCTTTTGAAAGCAATTCCTGACGCTCGGCTGTGTTAATCTAACTCTGTAATCTGCTGCTAAATCAGGCTTTAGGAGTGAGTCGAGGCAGCGACTGAGGCAATCTCGTGGAGTGTGTGTGGGGGTAATTATGCATGAGGAAGACGGTTAGTGCTGCCTTGGATGTTGGCAGAGGACTAGCAGATGGTAATTCCCTCTCGCTCCTGCACTTCTGGCAGACCTCTGGATTACAAATATACTGGTACCTACATTCACAAACGCATATCTCCTCCTCTCACACATACAGATGTGCCACAGCAGTCAGAATTCCAGTGGTAATGCGCATTTCGAGCTAATGCTACAGCGCTGCTCCAACCGGAAGAAGAACTGGAAAATCCAGCAAGCAGCATCACGCCAGATAGAGACTCGTTTAAGCTCTCAAAATTGCTCTTTTTTAAATTTTATATAAAGGCCATTTACTAACGCTTTGGATATAAGTTGGCCAATTTAATTAGGCCAACTTAAATGGGCAATTCATTAATAAGGTTGTGAGAAATCCCCATTGAATTCTCACTTTCTAAAATACGTCAAGTTTTCAGTTAAAAATGTCAGTAAGTAATTTTTTTATAATGGTAATGTGCTTAACTTTCTTATAAAGCATCAGATCTGCAGTTACCAGTGTTCATAACTTAATGAACATTTCATTAAGCAACTAAACTAGCTAGATAATTCTCCTAAATGAGGCTCTTAAATGACTGCAAAGGTAATTTGCCGTTGGCGTCTCCAAGAACATTGAAATAACAGCTGTAGACTCCTAAATCTGACACACCTTATTTTTCACAAGCTACTTGATCCAAATACAGGAGGTCCTGGTTAAAAAACATCTTTTAGTTAAGTTTATTAGCTTATTTTATTGATATGTGATGAATTAAAGTTGAACTGGGAGAATGTGACCCCTGAAATTGATGTGGCACGTTCCACTAGAGAGAAGACGTATTACTCTGTTGGAGTTGTTTCAAATACAGAAACATTCAGTCCCCTCGTGACTTTAAAGTGAAGTTACAGAATGTACACAGACTGCAGACAAGTTTAATTTTGAAAAGTTTAACCATTAGACGCATGGGAGAATACAGATATTTAAATATTTGGTAATTTAAGGAAACAAGGAATACTTCATTTGAAATATGTTGTATATAAATATGTGTGTATATATAAATAAGCAACAAATAAAGGGTGAGTTTTACAGCTCTGCGCACTATCAATCGACATTTCCCTGTGATCAATAACAGATAAATACTTTAGATTGAAATACACCTATGTTACAGGTCTGACAAAGCTCCACCTCACTTTGAAGGCTCAATAGCTGCCACACGATCTTAGAACATGGGGAAGTTTGATTCATTTCACTGAGGCGTCTGCAGTCGCGCCTTGGATCGGAATATATTTTATAAGAAAAGTAAAGATATGTATATCGGCTGCCATCCATTCGAAACCGTAAAAGTTCTATCAGGCCTAAAGAGCACCTGAGTGGACACCATCCCTTTATTTCTAGCGCCGTCTGCTGTAACCTCCAACATAGCAGCTCCAGTTACACATGTCCGTGCATGTGTCCCATAGCTCCCACATAGTCAGAGACCATGTATCAGCTTCATTTAATAGCCTTGAGACAAATTAGGAAACAGTTAGTTATTTTTCCACGGTAAAGAGACACACAGACAAAAAAAGATTCACCTTCACACCAAACTCACAACGTCCTCAGAGTGACGGGAGAGAAAACCAGAGAACACTGCTACTTCAACCTGCTGACCTACCACACACTGAAAGAGAAGTCCATTGCAGTGATATTCCAAGAAGAGGGAGTGGTGCCATGATTGACTGTACTTTTTGTCTGCGGTGCTTTCAGCTTCACACAGAGAGAAAATGGCCTCCCTGTCAGAGTAGAATCTCTGCTGTCCTGTCTGCTGTGAAATCGTTTAGTGTCCTGTTCTTCTGTCATAGCCACAGCTTCTCTAAAGACAGTCTGGAGAGCTGGTGGAGGGAGAAATAACATGTGACGCGAGTGTCCACTTTGTAAGAGACGATTTTCAAAGGAAGAACCACCTTTAAACTTGACATTAAAGAATCTGTGGGAGGGCTTCTTACCGGACAGCGATGACTCTTCTGTCTGGACCGTCAGCAGCCAGTGTGTCACATCTGCAGAGATTCAAAAGGCACATACCGACCCACTGATGAAACTGCACTGGATCACAGAGAGGAGCTCCAGAGATCCCTGAAGCTCTTACAGGACAAACTGGAGCTTGTTAATGAAGTTGGTTGATGTTCGATCAAACAGCAGAACACATTAAGGTCCAGGCCCGACACACAGAGAGGCTGATTCATGAGCAGTTCATGAAGCTTCACCACCGGTTTTCAGAAGCGGAAGAGGAGGTCAGGATGGCTGACTGAGGGAGGAAGAGGAGCAGAAGTGTTAGAATGAGAAGATTGAGGCTCTTTCACACATGATCTGAGCCACAGAGGAGGAGCTGATTACATCTCATTCCTGCACATCTACAAGGCTGCAGTGGAAAGAGTCCAGCAGCGCCCCCTGCAGGATGATCCAGAGCCACTCTCTGGGACAAGATGAAGGAGATGGCCTCCTGTGATTCTGGATCCAAACACCGCCGGTCTACATCTCATCATGTCTGAACATCAGTGTGAGATGTCGGGAGCGATGACAGCTTCCTGAAAACCCAGAGATGATTAAAGATTACTTCTGTGTCTTGGTCTCTGAGGGCTTTCACTCAGGGACTCATCGCACGGATATAGAGGTTGGAGACATGCTGGGCACTGGGTGGGTTAGCAGAGTCCATCCACAGGAAGGGACCCATGCAGTCTGGATTATGGAGAATAGGGTTTTATAAAGGTGAATACTCAGCATGGTCACTACCTGCTCGACCCACTGTTCTCCCTGTGAAGGAGGAACTCGAGAAAATCAGATTAGAACAAAGTAAAGCTGTCGTTCACTGATCCTGATAACACACAGATACACACCTTCACACACAGTTTCACTGACGGGCTTCCATTCATTAACATTAAAGATACTGCCAGTGAAGGTGTCTGTAACAGTGGACAGGCTGTTCTCGTACACCGTTCGTAGCTATACCTATATGAAAAGTAATGCACTGTAATTCGTATATATCCCACGAAATCAATTCGTATGTAATTCATGTTATTGTGAACCAGGAAGTATAAAGAGCGACAAACGGCGTGTATGGAGGAGGTCGGGTTGGATGGGTCGGACAAAAAACAACAAACTTTGGTCCAGGAGACGGGTTTTCGGACCCTGTGTCAAACCAGAAGTCAACGTTGATTTATTTGTCACATAACGTACATACAGGAAGCCGGTCATCATTGTGAAAGAAACCCCGACGCGTAGGGGTCTCTCATCGCCCTGAAGGGGTTTCTTTCACAACCATGACCCACTAGCTGTACATCATCCCGCTTATTACATGGTTACTTACTGAAGAAATCAATATTCTGACACAAAAACAGTCTGACAGAGTCCGACATCAGAACTGCGGTCATAGCAACGGTCTGCTATAAAGAAATTACAGACCGCAGAACGCCGTGATTAACCAATCAGAATCGAGTATTCATCACAGCCGTGTAATAAATTTAAGTAACACCCTTCCGTAGTTATTTTAACCCAAAACACAATCTTTTCATAAACCTAACCAGGTAGTTTTGTTGCCTGAACCTAACCAAGTTTTTTCCTGTGAAAGACTATATGCATGTAATGAGCGGAAATTGACACATGTTGCTGGACATTCGTAGGAAAACGCACAAAAAATTAGGAATAACTTTTTGTAAGATATCATACAAACGTTGTATGAGGGTACGTTGCAGTGGAACAAAGCAGATAGATGTGGGTTCTCAACTTTTTGGGGGATGGAGACTAGAGGTGGGTGGGGGTCATACCACAAAAGCACGCCAGCCATTGCAAACCTATGTTTTCAGTAATTTTAAACCTTTATTATGTGGTGAGAAATGTTAAAATATTTCAAAAAATAAAGTAAAACTTAATGTAAAATTATATATCGTCAGGAGTATATTGACATGGTAATCTGTACAGTTACGTACTTGTTGTAAATGTTGACACAGGGTTTTTGTGCAGGTGTGACATCACCTGTAATAGATTGCATTCTGTCGTCCATCTCTGCTGCATCGGATCGATTTGACCACCATCCATTTTAGTCATGGACCACTCTGCTTCAGGGAGACCTTTTTCTGTTGCTTATTTTTATTTTTTTACTTCCCGTCAAATCTATCCTTTTTTTCTGTCACAGTATGTCTCTGTGATGACAAGGTGTTGACAGATGTAGTAATATTTTCATGTCCACTAATACCACTACTGGGTACTGACACTGCTCAACGTGTTCTGTTTTCATCTGCAGATTTCCAACAGCAGGACAAGCTTCCCACTGTGAAGTTATTCTCTTTACTCTCGAGTTTTCTTCATTTTTATAAATGAAACTGGCTCACAAATGGAGCACGACGGGCGGCCGTATATAGCAATTTGAGGGCTTGATCATGCTAATAATCGAATGTCACACAAATGCACACCTGCACATATACAGGTGGCTTTCATCAAATTGAAATAAGTTTGTGCTGTTAAGTGTGTTGGAACAGTCATACAAACAAACCTGATGGAAAAAAGGAAGAGAGATTTTGGATCTGTGACAGCCTGCAAAGTCCAGCATCATTTTAAGGTCATATGTGGCATAAAAACAAATATACAGGTATGATGGAAGAAGAAAAATAGTCAAGAGTTTAAGGAATAAAGGGATAACAAAATGGTGTTTAATAGGCACATTCAAATAAATTACACTGTAGGCTTTTTAATAAACACAGGGTAGTGTAATACTTTTACAAGCTGGACAGGAAAATGGGGGAAATTATGTTAACAGTATTGATATTGCAATAACATTACTTATGGTGTCATTTATTTTAAAATTATGATATTAAAATGACTGTTAAATGACAGTGTAAAATGTTTTTAATTATGGCGTAGTATTAAATGTTGATATACAGTAGTGCACATTGTTATTGTAGCAGGGGAACAAAACACTAGACTAAGCCTGGGAGAAAGGTGGACCTTTATAGCTATAAAATAGTATGGTTTTAAAATTATAATGAAATACTTTGGAGCATGAATGTAGTTTTGTGGTACAAGATCCATCTGAAGATCAACGTTGATGTTAGAGAAGAATAGAGAGGAGCTTAATAGAGTACTTCTGCCAGTTTTACTCTTTTCAGCTGTTTGCGCAGTGAAAGTCAATATTTCATATTTTAAGATTATATAATAAAGTATTTTTTTTTTTGCTCATTGAGCACAACGTGATTAGTTGATGCATTTGTTTGCGGCGCGAAGCCTCAGAAAAATCGACCTCGCTCCGGAAACAAAATTACGTTGCTTTTTCACAAACATTTTTTTATCTTTTTTTTATTGACAATTTGTGAAAAAGTTGTATCCTATCCTGACACATTCTGGGTTTCCTCTATCAGCCTGTAGACTACTTTTAACGTCAAGAATGCGGGATGTTTGTGTGATGTGAAGTCATGCTCGCTCGCGCGTGCCTTTACTCTCTTCAGCTCCGCAACAGGGCTAACAGTGTGCAACCATAGCTAATGTTTGGTTTGAAATGGAGTCCGCTAACTGCAACAAATGAACAGTCCCCACCACAACTCACACTCCAACACAAACTCCATGGAGGGACCTTCGTTTGGTTTTGGGTATCAAAACGGACCCCGAGTTGTTTGACCGATGCTCGCTCGCATCTACGTAGTGTGGGCACGAGTGCGAGCAGTTGACAGCCACAGGTGTCACTGTTAACAAGCAATTACTAATTCTTACATATAGCCCCTTTAATATGTATGCATTATTTAAAAAAGTACTTGCAGTTTAATTTATTTCTAGGTCCTTCATAAACGTGTTTCCTGCTCAAAGTATATACTGTATTTCTTTCCTTGTATCTACCAGGTTACCCAACAGAGATATTTATAGTATTTCATTCATACTGCAGATAGCTCAGTGTATTTACTCTGTAATGTGTGGGCTGTAATCTACAGCATCACCGTGCCTTACACTTATTACAGAGCAGCAGCACATAAGCAAGCATGCAAATGATGAACACAAACATTTTGAATGTTTAATTTTTATCCAATAAATCAAACTGAAATTTGCACAAGGCTTCACCATGACAACTGAGGATTCATTGCATCACACTCAAGAGATGTTTCACACACACACACACACTAACTCTGATCTGAGACACGCAGGTCCACACAGATGAACACAAGAAATCCTCACCAAATCCAAAGTTGTGTCAGCGGTGACCTTGACAGAGAGGATCTAGCCGTGGCTTGCATGGAGAAGGTGCTGATTGTGATCATAAGACTTCCAAGTGTTTGATCTCTACAGCATGGCGGCTTAACAGTCAATTAACCCTTTGATCTTGTCTGATCCCACAACGCTGTATAGCCCAGTATACAGCCTACAGTACAAACTGCACACACACACAGACGCCCCACTGAAAGATAATGGCTCCATCATCTCTTTCATTGGTCAAATTTGCGCTGCAGATTTATGTTCACACATGTCGATCTTCTTCGTCCTCCTCCTCATTTTCAGGGGTCAGGTGTTGCACAATCTGGCGTCGGCGGTTCAGTGCATCTACTGGATTTCATGAGTGGCTGAGCAATGAAAACATAATTGAGAAATAAGAGAGTTAATATCCACATTGACCCTTGGCTGAACTGACATGACACCCGGACGTACTGCCTAATGGCATATTGACTGGCT
This sequence comes from Helicolenus hilgendorfi, assembly GCA_916700815.1. Taxonomy (NCBI): domain Eukaryota; kingdom Metazoa; phylum Chordata; class Actinopteri; order Perciformes; family Sebastidae; genus Helicolenus; species Helicolenus hilgendorfi. The sequence continues at coordinate 8,620 of CAKALG010020695.1, forward strand.
GTTATGATTATGCCAAGACAAAGCCTGAAGTGAAAACATACCACAAAGGAAAGACAAAGAAAAAACAACACATTCATCTCTTTTTCCACTCCAGATGTAAAGGACGGCATCTGCGAAAAAATACTAAGCATGAAGGGCTTGCTGATTTCCAGCTCTTTTCATGTAATGTGATTCCGCGCTTCAAAAAGCTCATTTATTTTCCTCTCATTTCCAAAGGAAATTTTGCACTCACATTATTAAATGGCAAACTGGAGCTCTCGTACTCCAGGACTTTTATGTTGCTAAATATGTGATGGGCACAGCCATCAGGAGTTGTTAGCACCTGTAATAACAGCCCTGTTCATTATTAATTACTGTGATGTTGGCATTTTCGCTGCAAAAGATCCAATACAGAAAAGTGGCATATTCAATTTGATTTTGATTAATTGATCAATTTAATTCTCTCGTGGATCAAATGTGCATAGAAATTTGGTTCATGTCCTTAAAGGGATAGTTTGGGTGTTTTGAAGTAGGGTTGTATGCAGTACCTACTATGAGCACCTACTATGGATAAGAACCTCACATGTGTGCACATTATTTCTCTACAGTACGTATATAGTTCTCCTCTCATTAACCATGGTCATGTGTTTCTATTTCATTTTCTGACAATAGTGCTGCCTCATTTGTTGTCTTTTTTTCCCCAGAGCAGCTGTGTTCAAATCAATTCAGAATTTAATTAAGTCAATCAAATGAAATTCAAATGAGTCAGGTTCAAATCACTCCTGTTCAGTTAAATTCAAATTGGCTCATTATTCTGTAAGAGTGAGATTTGGTTTGCGGGCAGAATTTACAATAACAACAACACACATTAAAATGATAACAAAACACGTAACACTAGTCTTTACCGCAACGTACAGCCAGTCATTCAGACATGTGTTATTTGGACAGTTTAATTCAACAGCCGCAAGGGCCAAGCTGGAAGGCTGTAAATGTTATTGGCCTTTGTCGTCACATGCATCTGTGAGATTTCATCTGTACCACACCTGTAATCTAACAGGGTATTTCTACCAGACTCCCGAGGCAGCCTCGGTTGTTTATAGTAAGGGTACAAAGAAAAAATAAATCGTAATTTGTGCTGTGCTGAAGCACGGTGTTTCCTGCTGGGTTTTGTCTGCGCCTTCTCTGTTCTCCACCAAATCCCAGCAAGTCAGAAAGAACAATCATGCAATGTTGTGTATGCGTGTGCGTGCGTGTGTTTTAGGTTAAACCAATTGTGCTGCACTAAAGCGATAAAAGCATATGGCTGAGGGCTCTGTCCTTAGAAAAAAAAGGAGTCAATCCATGCTGTCCACATTAACAGACAATAAAAGATTTCTCTTCCCATAAGTCTTCTCTGCCCAGACATATCAAGGACTCTGCTGTCATTATCATGGGAATGAGTCTAAAAATAGCCGTTGGGACTCCAACCAGTCAAAGAGCAGCACATTAGACAGACTGACACAAAGCAGGCATGTTAGTACAGAACGCTGGGCTCCTGGGCTCCTGGGCTCCTGTGTCCCGGATCAATTTTAGGGTCTGTTTGAACCTACACTAAACAATCTTGCACCCCCTCCCTTTTGTGAGAACAACAGGAGGTCTGGTTATTACTGATTACAATTGGCAGTCTAGCAGAGCTGAATTCACGCTCGGCACACTGCAGCCTGACAAATGCTGGCTAAACTTCCTGTCAGAAGATGAATCAGCTTTAGGAGTGTAAAATCCCTACAGAGGCCTGTGTATCAGCACAGTCTGAGATACTACATAGGGAGTAGGCCCTAAACTGACAGGTTGAGGATTTGCAATACCTTCCAGTTTATATGTTTCCTATACTTCTCTTTGAGCTCAAAGCAGACATGGTTCCTCAACTTTTTTTTTTGATGTCTCCGCACCAGCGACCGCTGTCCCATTCACTTGAACGCAATATCTCAGGAACGCCTTGAAGGAATTCCTTCAAATGTGGCACAAACGTCCACTTGGACTCAAAAATTAATTGATTCGATTTTGGTGGTCAAAGGTTACTGTGACCTCACTTCTGTCTCATTTCTCGTGAACGCGGTAACTCAGGAACGCCTGGAGGGAATTTCGTCAAATTTGGCACAAGCGTCAAATTGGACTCAAGGATAAACTGATAATTTAGTGGTCAAAGGCTATGGTCACTGGGACCTCACAAAACATGTTTTTGGCCATAACTATAAGACTTCATATGCTAAATATGACAATTTAACACAAATACCTAATAGGATAAAATGATGAAGTGATGACATTTTGGACAGACATGGATGTAAACTGCAACTGGACTGGTTGGGGAAACATACAACCGCGTGGTGGTAGTTCTAGTTAAACTCTACTATGTATTATCATCAAAATATGATCTTGATTTATTGCAAAACTTTATTTACTCCTTATCACAATTTAGGTATGTCATTACAAGGAGAAAGTAAATAGATTTTCTCAAAACCGTGGCTTAACATATGTAAATGATCTTTGGTGAGATCACAAATGGTGAAAAGTTGGTGGTTAAACTCGCAGTTAGCTGACAGTTGAGTCTCATTTCAGCCAGATATCTGTGACCTCAACAGTCTTGTGCGCCGCCATTGTTCCACGAGCTTTTTAACTCCTCTAATCTCAAGATCCTGACTTAATTATCTTGTTATCTCAAGATACAAAATTAATGGTTTTCCAAGGTCACAACTTAAGTCTAATTTTCCGTTACCTTCATGAAAGGCAATTGCAGCAGACCTGATAGTGGAGTCACACCATAGACAGATTAAAGTACAACAGAGAGATCACGACTGATCGCCACATTAGATTTTACATAAATCAACATTTGACACTGATATTGCAACTGCAATTAGTTACCAATTAAGTCATGATCTCAAGAAAGACATTTTAGTACATTGTTGAGGTAACAAAGTTATTCAATTGTGACTACCAGAATACACATTTGAGCTCTCAAAATACTGAAGGATCACTTGTGGAGTTTTTGACCACTACTGTTGCTGTAGAGCAATGTTCTGCTCCATAAACACGCAAGTACTGTGATACAATTTCTAATTGACTGCAGAGGGCAGTAATGAATATATACTTTTAATGGCGATAATGAGCCATTAAAAGAGGAGAATAAGAATACCACGAACCGAGGAAAACAATGCATGTTTCCAAACATTTTAAATAGCAGCTGAGAAAGGAAATATTTCCAACACCTTTGTTTGGTCTCAAGCCAAGGATACACACATTGTAGTTTGCAATTATGAGAAACAAATGGAGACTCCACAGGGTGCCTTTAAGTTGCGATGTCAAGATAACGGGTAAAATAAACAAAGACAGCAGTTGTGCCTTCTGTCTAACAGAATATTATAAGAGGTGCACAAGAGACTCTGTTGGAGTTTTATGGCTTGTTGAATCATTGTTTTGTTTGTGAGTGATACTTCTCTTAGTGCACAGCCGACTTTATCTCAAAAGACAGCAATTTTATAAAACTGCCATTACTTTGCAGCATGCTATTGTAACTGGTCAATGCTTATATTTTCTGTTGTAAATAATGCGCTGATCAGTGTTTATCTATTAGATATTATTTGAAGGGCCGGGGGTAAATTCCCAAATAATCAGCCCACAAAGCAAAGAGTGGGAGACACTGAGTCAACTAGCAGTCCGCCAAGGTCTGTTTCCTTTGAGCCTATTGGCTGCTGAATACTTTTAGTGCTATAAAATGCATTCTTTTAATGTTGTGTAAACTTCTCTGAGAGATTTCTCCTGTGCCATCAAGCCTTCTGATATCTCTGGCACTGTGGTCCCATTGTTCCCATTACCACAGTTTCCACTAAATTCCATATGTTCATGTTTGTCAGCGGTATTCAAGTTTGAATAATGACTTAAACTGTTATGGTACAACACCAACAGGCAGACTCGCGGCCCTGTTCCAGTCTGTCTGCCTCCAACACCCTCAGTCGATCTAAACCCCTCCGACTGGAGCCATCTGTCTGGGCCAGCTACTGGGACCATCACTGTTTACCTCAGGGCTCTGCTCTTTGTTCCTCTCACATCAAGACAGTGATGTCACTCGACCTTTATTACTCTGTTTCAATCCTTGAATTAGTTAGTGCTCTTGTGGAATTTCCCCTCAGGCCAATGTTGCACTAGCTATGAAAACATAAATCCGAGGTCATTGAACCGTCCCGGAGGTACGAACCTAGTCATCTAGAATAAATTGCTGTGACAAGACTAAGGGCAGCCTGATACAACAATAGTTAGAAACAAGTTAATGTGAAAGTAGCGTAGAAGTGCTGTGAAATGACTGAGAAGTGGATTTGCTACAGCTGAGACTTAAATTAGGGTTGGTAACCTTCTTCAAAAACAATAGCCATGTTCATTGTTTACGTTTATTATGATATATTTATATTGATTTTGATCATTTTAGCAGTGTGGCTTTGGAGGGAGGCCAGAACGGACTGCTAAATTTAGGCTGTGTTCCAAATCACATACTATTTCTTTTTACTTTTAGTACATACTGCAGCTGCCCTGTTGCATGCAGTATGCATACAATTGGGACATAGTACTTTGTTATAATATTGCACCTTGAACTTTGACCCTCTAGCTCATATATCTGCTACACGGAGGATTGTGGGTCAGAATAGCCAGAAAAGCATTCTGGCTTGCATACTGCAAAATGCAATCGGATGAAATAAAACATCCTGGTATATTTGACATACTGCATTTGACATACTATGTACTAGGAGATACTAAATATCTTTCTGGCATGCTAAATAATATGATAGTATGGGTATTGGAATGCACAGTTAGTGACTTTTGGAGCTAGCGCTGCTAGCTACTTTCATTGGAAAACAGATGGCAACACTGGGCTGGGTTTTTCAATTGGAAAAATCTAGCGTACTCTTGCTGGTTTCTCAAGAAGAGATGTACTTTTTTCAAGCGGTAGATATGAAAATGTTTTGGATTCTAGGATTCAAAATGAAACAAAAGAAAACATCAGCATGAGCTTCCATCCATTCTACAGTCATCAAAGTGACTCTCAGTAGAGGATGAATGCAAAGAAGCTGAAGTTATTCATATTATTTACAGAGAGGACAAGAGTTCTTGTGTGCACAGTTAAGAACTACCATCACTGTCAACTGAGGCAGACATAAAGGTAGCAGTGTTTATGTGTTTTTGCGATCTTGTTGTTGAGGAACCATTTCATTTTATATCTCTTTGCCCCAGTGCAGCAACCTAGGGAGTCTGTTATCTGTTATAGTCTCCTAATTTGTTTTGGTTGTCTGAAGGTGTAATGTTGAGGTAGCTTTTTAATGAGAATAGTTTTACTTTGACAGTAAAGAGCATGGTCGCGTCTTCTATCCTTTATAACAGGACGTTTATGTCATGTAAATTGGATTTTTATTTATTTATTTTTTAATCTGATGACATCATGATTAGAGTATCTGTAACTCATGGTTAGAGTTTGTTGTTGTCTGTTGCCTTGTACTGTTAACTCTTTTGGGATATGGATGTAAGACACCTAAAAAGATTAATTCATTTACATTTGGACTTGTCATAGTAGGAAAAGCACTGGTGTTTTGGGTGCTTCCAATAGACAGTGGACAGCTTGTACAGCGAAGAAGGGAACAGTGGGCTCATGTTTGTAGTTCTGTTTCTGAAAGGCTGGGCACAGTTTGTGGAAATACTGGATTTAAACATTGGTTTTGCCCCAGGCAAAGATGTTCTTCAACAGTGCAACAACAGATTGTTGGGTTGCATGATCAATGCTTTGCTCATCATATAAGTCAATAGCAGATGTATGGTGTGTGATTGACTGGGATCAATATAGCAAGTTGTCTCCTTTGATGTTCCCCCCGCAGGCTGATTTCATTTTATTGATCTTATCCTGTAGTGAAACATACAGGTGCTTATGAGCAAAGCTTTGTTTTTATATATATAATGCAGCATTGTAACGTTACCATATTGTTTTTGTTAGCTGCAAATAAAAGGAAATTAAAGACCTCACAGTATGGGTGCGATATAATCACATGATATACTGTATATGTAATCTTATATCATGGTATTAATATTTAATTCATGTGATTTAGTAAATATATTGTAAAATCATTGAAGAAAGTGTTTGTGAAATAATCAGACTGTTTTTGGCAATCTGGTGAATTTAATACCTGATAAATCAAAATACTCCATTACATTAATGCAAAAATTATATAATAATAAATATTGCCATAAAACATTCCTGATCATCGATTTTATAACAGTGCCCACAATGGCCTAATAGACACAGTAATATTAAAGTAATAGGTGTCATGGTATAAACGGTATAGAGAGGCGAAGTCCCGCCCTTTCCCGGGGACCACCATGAGACGCTATTTTGGAAAAAATATGAACGGAAGTCAACGGCAAGAGACGTGTTGGTGACGTACATTGTGTGAGACGAAAGATGTAGTTCAATGAGCGGTTCAAGTGATACTACGACAAACTGTGACTTTCTTGACTTGCAAAATGATGTTTTAAATTGACAACCCTTATATGTGTGATTCATGGTGCAATTCAAACGGGATCAAAACAAATATTTGTCTCTAGCCGTTGACTACCAATCATATTTCTTTCTGAAATAAGGTCCCATGGGGTCTACAGGAAGGAGAGGGACTTCGCTTCTCTATGACAAAATCTTTGACTGTTGACACACTTATAACGTCACATGTTATATATCATCTTATCGCCCACTACACATGGACCACAATCTATATACTGTCTAAAATATCCATCTGGTTTGGAACCCAAAAACCAGGAACTAAATGACGCCAGTTAATTTGTATAATATCACTACAACGGACGGATGAACAGTTATGCCTAAAATGTGTATTAGTTTTGAAGCAATACAGAAAAGTTTGTCGGAGAGGAGCACAAATGGCAAATGACCCTGCTGTAACTCTGTAGAATATTTGTGTTTTCCACCGAGAGAGCAGCTTAAAGGGATTGTCGAGACCGCGGAGGTCTTGGCTTATAAAGCAATGTCATTTGCAATGGATCACTTTGCCCTTGAGAGTGTGTGTGTTCATATGTATGCCAGTGCATATTTGAGTGTTTGTTTGTTTGTGTGAGTGTCCTTGATTTTTGAATGGTCTCATTCGCCCATCATCATCATCATCATCAGCTCTCGGCAGTATAATGTAAGTCTTAGTGGAGGGTGAGACAAATGTGCATGATGGCTGCTGTGCCATTACGTTGTGATATTTTTTGGGATGGAGGGTTGAGGTAGGAGGGAGGAAGTGTATGTCATCTGTTCCAATCCAGCACCCATACCCTCCTTTTACTTCCCCTGCCTTTTGTTTCTCAAAGTATTTTCACTCCACTCAAGCAATTATCCTCCAGTCTCCTCGCATCCTGTTCCCACTTCTCCTCTCATTAGCCGAGGAGACAGCCTTAGTTTAGGATAACAAGTTGACCATTTTGTGTGTACGTGCTCATATTTGTGTGTGTGTGTGTGTGTGTGTGTGTGTGTGTGTGTGTGTGTGTGTGTGTGTGTGTGTGTGTGTGTGTGTGTGTGTGTGTGTGTGTGTGTGCGTATATCTGTTTACATGTGTGTGTTAGTCCCTCGAGCCTCAGCCTGTTGGCCAGTTGCAGGGTTGTGTCTTTAAAAGCAGCTCATTAGTGTTTCCACTTGGACTCCAGACAGCTCTTTCTTCTTCTACAGCTGGTTCTGGGCACATTAGGCCAATGATGCTCTCTCCCTCTAATGGAGCAGAACGAGAGGGCCAGCACTGAGCTGCTCCTGTTTGCTCTCCTATTAATTATCCTTCCCTCGACCAACTTAAACTCCTACTGTTCCGCACGCATGCGGAAGCTTTGTGAGGCTTTCCTTTAACATTCACATTAGTTGCAACGCACCCCTCTGATCATCAGAATACGCTGACTGCTGGACTTTTTTTATGATGTGCTCTCTTTAACTAGTGCTCTGTGTTGGCAAAATGGGGTGCTTTCTTCCTCAGACTGCATTATGAGGGTCCTTGAGGTGTACAGAATATCTGTTGCATGTGGCAGGGACTCATGGGACTCATGGGACTCATGCTGTAGTTTGATTTATTGCTGACAGCAAATTGAAGGGCCAGTTGTTATCAATGGTTTTCTTTTTTCATGGGCTCTGCAGAGCTTTTGCATGGGAAGAGGAACTGTGGTCTCACTGCTGTCTCATATTGGCACTCCAACATTTTTAGTAAACTTTTTAGAGATGAGACCAGAATACTAATACAGAACCATCCAAGTCCTCCATCCATCCATCATTTCATTCTCTTCCGCTTACCCGGGGCCAGGTTGTGGGGGCAGCAGACGTCCCTCTCCCCAGCAATGTTCTCCAGCTCTTCCTGGGGGACCCTGATGCGTTCCCTGGCCAGACGAGATATATAATCTCTCCAGTGTGTTCTGGGTCTACCTCGGGGCCTCTTACCAGTTGGACGTGCCCAGAACGCTACTCCGAGATCCCTCCGGATGTCTGAGCTCCTCACCCTATCTCTAACAAAGAAGGTACAACCCTGACGGAGGCCAACATACACCGGAAACGTGTTTGACTTTGTGCCGCGTATACGGACACAGCTCTCACTTTGGTTATACAAGGACTGGATATCTCATAGCAATGACCCCTGTACCCCATATTCCCTCAGTATACCCATAGGACTCCCCGGGGGACATGGTCTTAGTCCTTCACAACTATAAACAGCATTTATTAACCTCTCCTCTTTCCAAAATAGTTGCAGGAGTTATAGCTATGTTACAGAAACCGACATTTAGGGGACAGCCCTACAGTTGACGTGCCTGATATCATCACAGTACATGCTTTTTTTTTTTTTAGAAAAGTCAAATTCTTTTCTGTACAACAATATAACTTCTGATTACTTACAGTAAGTATGAATGTTCATGTACAGCAAGTTTCTGTACATTTTACAGGATTTATGGCTTTCCTACACTAAACTTTACTCTTTGTAAAGAGGCAATGCACAAGATACATTCTACTTCAATTTGCACAGCAGAGACAGATCTTTAATACAATTTTATTGTATTTTTCATTTCTTTTATCTAGTTTAAAGTAGTACATTTATATAGAGACTTGTAAATGCAGTATCTATCTATCTATCTATCCATCTATCTATCTATCTCTACCCGTCAGTCAGTCCGTCCATCCATCCATCTTCAAATCAAATAGCTTCCCCCAATTCCTAAACTTGGATCATTTTGATGATAATATTGAGTTTCATATTAAACATATAGCCAAAGCTGCAAGTTACCATCATCATGTTGCTATAATTCAATCTCTGTATTAACAGTGGCAGTGAAAACATTAGTACATGCATTTGCACTGCTGAAACATGATTGTAATGTTCACTGTTTTACTTAAAAACAAGTGATCCTGTGCTTACAAATTGCTGCAGACAAAATCTTCTCGTTCCCACCAGATGGGACCTAAAGGTGCTTCTCCCTAATGAATAGTCTAACTATTTACACGACCCAGCAATTCAAAATGAAACCACTGGAAGAAGAAGTTTTTCTTAAAACACTCATTTCCTTTGGCGCGAACTCCCTGTTGTGTTTACAGGGGACATTTTTTGGGGCTTTTTCTAGATGGGAATTCAGTTCGTGTTGAGTTCTCCCAGTTTATGTTTCTTTCATAATTCTGCATGTCTGTTTGTTTTGAGTGGGAGCAACAGCTCAGGTTGCTTCTCCAACTCCATTTATATTTCATAGCATCATCATCCTTCGTGGCTTTCACTCTTCCTCCCTTCTTGCCTCGGGTGAAACAGCAGCTGTTAATGTGTTTTTATGTTGTCAAATTTTGTTTCCCCTCGCCTTGAATTTCACGACTGACCTCCTAACTGACTGAAACCAAGCTACAGTTTAAGACTGTTGAGACTATAGGCTTTAGCAGAAAGCTGGTTACTTTGCTTAGAAAAGAAGCACAAACCAAAAAGGAATATTGTCTCAATCTGATCCAATACAGCTATTGTTAGATGAAGAAAATACACAAAACAAACGGCAACTGTCAGTCAACAACTAAGCCAATTGTTTTCTTTTTTCCCGAACAAGATTTCCGTGGGAACATCTCCTCATTCTTATTCTTATCTTTGCGTGTGCAACTGCAATGAAGCATGATGCTTTTCCCCATGCAGACTAACCGTAATGGGCCTGTCTTTATTTGATAGAAATCACCCATGTGGAACACATGATGCTATAAACATTGCCTGTGCGTGTTTCAGTAGCATATTAAGTCTAAAAAAGGTCTTGGAACATTAGAATACATAATTATCGTTTAAATGAAATATGTTTGCCAAAAACGTAGTTCAATGACCTACTCTCACTTTAAAAGAGAAATGAAAGCAGACGGTAATTTTGAAGGTTGGGTGTAATGTGTATGTTCTTTGATCACACAACAGACTTGCACTCAGTGTTATTCTTAGAGAGGGTGAAGAAGACAGGGATTCATTTTTCATGGAGATATTTGATTTGCACATTTGGCTTTCAAGGATTCTCAGTGGCATGTGAAAACCCAGAGTATATTTCAGCGACTGAAAGCTCAGCATGAATAAATCAAAAGTGTCAAAGTGTTGTATTTATTCATTTATGAATCTTTCCTCACTGATGCTCCTCAGCAGCGTCCCTCCGTGGCACTGCAACAAATGCTTTGGTCTGAGTGCATGCAAATTATAAAGCGGGCATTGTTCTATACATGTGTTTTTTGATTCCATATTATATATCTTAATTTTTCTACTTTGAACCAGACATCTCTCTTATGTTATCACTCCCCATTTCTTCATTAAACTAACATTTTCTAGAAAAGCCATCGCTTTTATATCATGCCAATGTGCTTTAAACAATACAAATAGGAGTCTCATTGTGCTGGATAACTCACAGTTGGTTGATGTCGCTTTTTTGGCCAGTGTTTCACTTTAATATTTCACTAGCTGCTGTTAATCCAATTTTTCCGTTGGAGTGATTCATACTCTCACTGCGGCCCGAGCAGTTTGGCTCTCAGTAAGTAAAAAAAAAAAAAAAATGCTTATAATAGGAAATAACTGGTGTGTTGAATGGGGATAAAGGGTATTAGATTATGCCGGGCATGTGTGGTGGCAATATACTTTAGTTTGCAGAGTCAGCACTGTTGTAAAGCAATATATTCGATTCAGACAAAGAATTGTAATCCAGCAAATACCTATATACGCATCCCCGGCAGCCTGCGGAGGTGCCAGCTGACAGCTCAATTATGTGAACGGAGCGGAGAAAGAACAAAATGACGATGAATTGGTTCATCTGTGAAAAAAGTCATCCGTCTATCCTTGTTTAAATGGCTTCTGTCAAATTAGAGAAACATTTTCTGGCTGCCAAGAAGCATTTTTTATGCCAACAATGCAATTTTAGGGTTCATCAGTTTTTAAAGAAACAAGCCAAGCTGCCCATTTCCTGCCCACAACTGCCGTTTACCTTTCAGTGTCAATTTCCTTTCCTCTAGAGACGAGTTTGGTGCCCACTATCCAAAGAACGTCTAATGGCTGTGGGTACTTTTAGTTTGAATTAAACGCACTTCAATACTTGTTAGTAGCTTGGGTATGCATGAACATTATTGACATTAATGAATGACATTACTGTAAGATTAAAAAATAGGTCTGCTATGTCTAAGCGCCTCACCCAACCCCTTGAGCTGTGGGAGAAATGGTGTTCAGACCACTTGTGCACATGAAAAGTGGAGCAATTCAGCCATATTAACAGATTCACACCTGCTGATCATTTTTGTTCTCTGCTTAAAACACTATTATACATTATAGAATCCATTTGTCGATGTAAAATTATCAACACAAAATATAATACTGAAAGGAGATTTGGAAATCAGTAGAGCTGCAACGATTAGTCGATTGATCCATCAGTTAATTGTTTCAGTCAGTTTTTATGCAAAAATAACTAACTAAATATATATAAGGGTTTGGAGTAGAACAAACATTTAATCAAGATAGTAATCGTCAAAGTATCATCAATGAAAATAAACGTTGCAGCCCTAGGAATTTTGTTTTAAAAGGACGCTGATGGTGGAAAACAAGACTCAGTCAAAACCGGGTATATATATTTTTTTGTTCTGTTATTCCAACAATCCACCAAAATCTACTTCGGAAAGCATTTTAATCGAGAAACAGGCCATGCTACTGCTGAATCTCGTTTCATTTTATAACTAGATCGCCTAGTTTGACAGCTTTTCCCCGCCTTTTCATTTTGAAAGAACAACGGCCAATGAGGAAACTCCAACACTCGGCCGACCACTCGTGTGACTTCATCACTCACTCACTCACTCACTCAGTCAGTCACTCAGTGACAGACTTTTGCGTTTGAAGGGCAGGCCCTCTGCGGTCCAGCCAAAAAGGATTCTGATGATGATGTTGGCACACTTTCAAGCAAACAGGTGGGAATGTAATCGGATCAACTCTGACTTAAACCTCAGTGTGTGATTTTTTTTTTAATATGAGTATTGAATTAAATACTGTCAGTTATATGTGAGGGTAACTATTATCCCACTGAGACAGCTTGTTGTTTTGGTCCAACACTTCATATGACTGCTTTCACAGACCTTACATTACATTATATCTTACATTATAAAACTGGACTGCTCACACACACAACTTACTCTATTGTGAAGAAAATGGTAGGTCACTGCATTGCTGTAGGCGCTCATTAGAGCACATCTACTCCTCTTCTGCTAAAACACAATTGCACCTAGATGCTGGTTTGATTCACATTTCTGAATGTTCAGCAAATAAACACTGGTTTATAAATCAGAGAATCAACATAAAAACAATGATGCTGACTCAAACCTGATGCCTATATGCTTCATTTAGTTTGTTTTGTTTAATGCCACAGTACCATTTCCTTGGTTTTCTGACATAATTCCTTTATTATGGTAAATCATTAAGTCCTTCAAATTCTGACAACTGAGAACTTAATTGTACATGGCGAATGTGTACAAAATGCATTTTGCTTAGAGAAACGGCAGTGTGCACAGACAGTTAACCAAGGGAAAGGTTCAGCACTGTAGCGATACAGTAGAGCTGCTAATTTGGAACAAAGTCAATAAACAGCAGGTGTCACAACTCACTAAGATTTAATACAGGGGTAAATAAAATACAGATTCTTGTAGCGTTGCAATGTTTCCATGCTGTATAGTGTTTGTTGGTGTGTGTTTCGTGCGTGAGCCTGCCTCAGTGTGTGTGTGTGTGTGTGTGTGTGTGTGTGTGTGTGTGTGTGTGTGTGTGTGTGTGTGTGTGTGTGTGTGTTATAAACAGAGAGAAGCTTTGTGAGTGCTGTTTTCTTCCTGCCAACAGAGCTGTTTACATCGCTGCGCCGATAATTGGATCACACTTTGCTCATTAGCAGCGTATACAAATACGTGACATATATCCAACAAAATTCTGCTAGATATATAAAAACACCAGCTTATGTCTGGTTTACCATCCCTAGCAGCAGGCAGGGATCCAAAAAGCTGCCATATGGTAATGAGGTAATGAGAGAAATACTTTTATGCATTTCTGAGACAGAATTCAGAATAAAAAAACAGAGACCAAGAGCTATCACCGTATCTCTGTTCTGTCCTCCCTACAGGCAGTATACCCAATAGCTTTGCTTTCAGCGTCTTGGCAGCTTAATCAAAGACAGAAAAGTCCATAGAGGGTTTAGAAATGTGCAGGCGGGAACAGACAGAGCAGGCAGCTCCTTACCTGTTGTCTCTGACTTGAAGAAAGAAAAATAACACAGACACTTTGTGACTCAAATAAAAAACAATCTATTTCCATATTTACTCAACTATCAAGGACTTGGTCCATATCGGAAAAACAACTAACTTTAACTCAATGCAAGTTCTACTGGTTGTACCTGGTGTTGATTGCTGTGAAGCAAATGTATGATGAGATCATTCTGACAGATCATCGGTGTAGCTACTAGATGAGTGTTTTGCCTCACTCAATAAATTTGCTGTGTGATGTATTACTACTGCTTGTTTTCCTAAAAATGTAATTATTTGGGGGCTCTTTATTTCAGGCAAGGCGATGCGCCTCCACTATAAAATGCTACAGGAAACTCTGGTTGGTGAAGCAGTACTTGTTGTTGCTCAGATCAGAAAGTTGTTATTAGGGGTTCAAGTCCTGAAGGGGCACAAAACCCTATGTTTTTTTTCCTGAATTTCTTTTATCTTCAGAAATATTGCAACAGGATGTTCATGTACAAATTCCTGTGAGATAGTACATCTTGGAGGTAGACATTTGAAATTTCCAGCAGTGATTAGAAGGCATAATGAGGGTGCTATAATTAAAGGTCAAAATGTTGAACTTTGAAAAGTCATAACTCCCACGTAGTAGGTCTGATTTATACAAAACCAGCTACAGACATCCATCTCCATTCACTCTACAAAAAAGCCTCTTGGACCACTTAAGGCCAGCAGACTATTTTCCGCCATTTTGAATAAAAAAAAAACATAAAACTAAACAAAATTGTACCAAATATTGTGTGGATCATTATTAGACTAAGTTTAACGAAAGTTACCAAAAGCTTGTTAATATGTCGATGTGTTTTGAAGAGGCTCAGCACATTAATAGACCAACTCCCCAACCGTTGGAACAATCATCACAAAACTTGCAGGACATGTCCACATAAATACCTGGAACATACCATGAAGGTTTCATGCAATCCGACCACTAGTGGGCGCTACAAATGCAGATTTGGTCGTAAATTCATTTAAAAAAAAACACAAAAAATGTCTAGACCCAGTCTGTATTGGCTTGAACCTCGGGATTGCGGCTATATCTTGCAATTTTTTTGTAAGGGTCATTTGCAACAGCACTGACAATTGATGTCATCCTGCTGATATGGCACAGCCATGCTATTTAGTATCACTGTCAACAGTGAGGATATTGTTATTTCTATCTCTTCATCTTCAATTGATAAATACTTTTTTCCCAAACAATTGTCAGTGCTCTGAACAGCAGATTAAATGGGCTTTCTGTCAGATGTTTTCTTTAAAGCAGTGTAAAACCTATAAAGCATCAGCTAATAGATCACTCTTGTTATTGTTTTAGAGCATTTTGCCTGCAGTGCCAGGACTCTACTCTTTTCAATAGTGCGTTCTTTATTTGTATTTACCATTTACGGTTTTATTGAATTGATGAAAAGATACAAGATGTTACTCATTAAAGGTTGCGTCCTTTATTTTAAGAGAAGCCAGATGCTTCGATGGCAATGATTACAGGTGTTTGTCTCAATTAACCCAGAGCTCCGCGGTAGGAAACATGGGAATACTGCTCAACACCATTCAAATTTAATCTAACGCGCTGGCTAATTACGGAGTTTATTTTCCATTCCTCCACACTCACCTTCAACTTAATCACAGGTTTCTCTTTTATTCTCCACTTGGGATTGAGAGAGTTTCTGGGAAATTCAATTATCTAAGTGTAAGATACTGTTCTTTAACTACACATGTGCCTGGCCGGGATTCAATTTATTTCTCGCCCCTCTGCACTGAGGCACTTTCCACTGTCTGTGTTCGAGGGTTAAATCCTTATATTGTACTATATAAATATAATTTTACTATTTCATTATATTATATTTCCCATAGTGTTTGTTTTTAAAATGGGATGGCTGTCTGTTGGGATGGAGCAGGATCCCGTGTTTGGCTGGTTGAAAGAGGCTTTTGTTCAGGCCCATGTTGGACGAGGGAGAGAGGAAGCTCTAGAGAAAACCACTGAGAGACAAACAGACAGAGACAGAGATTAAAAGAGTCTTCACTGCCACAGGCCTTTAATCACAAAACTCATAGGGAGCAGGAAACAGCAAAGTCCCGTGGTTCTCCACCATTCTGTTAGGATCCAAAGCACACATCTACAAACACATGTTGATGGCATAAAACACCACACACACACACACAGGCGTGTGCAGACTGTGCACAGTGAAACCTGCAAACCAAACCTGACATCACCTGTCAAAGAGAATCCCTGAGGTTTTTCTCTTTTTCATTACAAGACCCTGTTTGTTTTTGCTGAGTTGTAACAGGTAAAATCACACAGGAAACAGTCTGGAGAGAAAAAAAAGACAGGTCGTTCTCATACACCGTTCGTAGCTATACCAACGAAAAGTAATGCACTATAATTCGTAGATATACCACAAAATCAATGAGTATGTAATTCACGTAATCGTGAACCAGGAAATATAAACAGTGACAAACGTCACGTATAGAGTGGAGGTCGGGGTGGATGGGTTGGTCCAAAAATCCTCCTTTCACCCAGGAGACGGTGTTCGTACCCCGTGTGAAACCAGAAGTCAACATTGATTTATTTGTCAAGTAACTTCCGTACTTAGGTAACGCCACTTCCGTAGTTAATTTAACCCAAACCACAATATTTTTATAAACCTAACTATGTAGTTTTGTGCCCTAAAAGTTTTTTCCTGTGAAGACAGAAGTTTATTTCGAAAAGACTGGAGCGGAAATTGATACTTGTGTCTCGTGTTGCTGGACAGTCGTAGGAAAACGCACAAAAAATGAGGAATAACTTTTTCTAAGATATCATACGCACCGTTGTATGAGGATACGTTGGTATAGGAGCTCATTAGAGCACTTTCTCCTCTTCTGCTAAAACACAGTTGCGCCTAAATGCACCCTTGATTCACATTTCTGAATGTTCAGCAAATAAACACATTATACATCAGAGAATCAACACAAAAGCAATGATGCTGACTGAAATCTGATGCCTATATGCTTCATTTAGTTTGTTTTGTTTAATGGCACAATGCCATTTCCTTACTTTTCCCACACAATTCTTTTACGTTTATTTTGAAAAGACTATATGCATGTAAAAAGCGGAAATTTTGCTGGACGTTCATCCATGTTGATGGACATTCGTAGGAAAATGCACAAAAAATTAGGAATAACTTTTTCGTAAGATATCACAAACCACTGTAAGAGGGTTCATTGAAAAAAAAAAGAGTCCATATGCTGCTACTGGTAAGCCCCATCAATTCTTGAATTGATAATCAATCTATCTTTTCCACAATATGCCAAATGTAGGCAAAATCTATATTGTGTTTTTGTATTTTTGCTTGAAGAATGACTGTTAATTGATTATTGAAACAGCTTTCTGTCAATCAAATAATCAACCATTCACTCAACTCCACACAGAGACTTTTAGAAATCTGGAATAAAGTATATGAGACACTTAGTATGCAATACACACCTCTTTAAAGCCATCACTCGTCCTCCCTGGGTGAGATGCATTCCTCTGACACAACACAAGCTTCATCAATGGCAAATAAAAGCTGCCAAGTGGCATAATGACATAATAAAGTTTCCTCCCAACACATCCACTAGCTGCTTTGACCTTCGATGTTTTTGACCTTCCTCATAACTCAGATAATGGCTTTTGATTGAATAGCCCTGGGAATGTGTAGGCAGGTGTATGTGTGTGTGCATGCATTGGGGAGAGGGATGTAAAAAAAAAAAAAAAGTAAGTTACAGAGTCTGACACCCACTCCATCAGCTCTGTGAATTGTGGAAATGCATCGATCGTTGCGACAACGTTATTGTGTCTTGCCGGGCCCAGCTGGGGAGGAAGATAACAGGGATAACATAGCTCGTTTCTCATGAGAGCATGCTTTTGTCTGTTTCCCTGCCTCTGCCCTAGGCTGTGCATCTGAACAGCTGTGTGTGTATGTGTGTGTGTGTGTGTATATGGACGCGCTCTCTTTATGTTGGTTGGATGTACGGTAATAGGCGGCGTCTCAGGGGCGAAGATGCTAAAGATAACACCGTTTCAGCTGGTGTGTGCGTAAGAGATTTCCTCCGTTAAATGTTTTTTTACCCGCTGCAAACAAGCTGATAGCAGATAGAGGCATTACAGTCTGAGGTATGAAGGGTTTAAAATTCCTTATCACACATAACATGTAAACATTCACGCACACACCACGTCCTAGCATCTGTCTTTTTTATTGTGCTGCAGTGTGGGGACGTACTGTAATGGTGCAATATGTTAACAAAGACAGCTCCAAGGTTAAACGTTCCCCACCACAGTTACAGTATGCTGATGAGGGGAGAAGATTTCCAACGCTATTGGCCTTTCTTCTGTGCAGTCCTTCGGATGCTGATGAAGTAACGCTGAACATGTGCAAGCTGCAGGGTAGTAAGAGATTAGAAGAGGTCTTATGTGAACTAATAGACTGCAGAGTGCCTGAAGGTGGAGCTCGGAGCCGACGACCTGCTTTGAGCGCTGTGCAGCTCTGGCACAAAAGAGGCTGTATAAACCTTTGCACTTTGCTGAAGATAAATGAGAAAAGCAGATAATGAATGAGCACAGACACGTATTTATCTGGAAATACCTGAACCTCTTCTGCCTCTCTCTTCCTATTCGTCTATTTTCCTCTAAATTGTATCTCTCAAGTTGCTTCTATTTTCCCCACCCTTCCTTTCAAAACCATCTTTCAGTTCTCCTTTCTTCTACTGCTCTGCCCCACTCCTCTTTCTTCTTTTGTCCGATGTCCCTCTTCTCGTCTCCCTGCTACTCTTCATCTTCGCCCCTTCCCTCCTGAGCTCTGAATGAGTCTCATTTCTGTGCCGGCTCATTGTCAAAGAAGAAAAATGAGAACATGAGACAGTGAGGGCCACAAAGCAGGGCTTTTGACAGTAATGGGATTATGAGGTGGGGGTCCGGGGGATTGAATATTGTAATAACGGAAGGGAAATGCGAAATGTCAAATGGACATGTGAACAGAAGGCAAGCAGCACTTAATCAGAGCTCGAAGTCTTGCCTGGCACTGTGCGGTGACTGGTGGTGGATGCATGAGAGGTGACAGGGAAAACAATAAATGTGCTCACAGTCTGTTAAGTATTCCATTATGTGCCATCGTGTGCCGCCTGAATAAGGAGTGGAAGAAAAGGGGAATGTGGTTAGACAGGATACCGGAGAAAGACACCGAGGCCGTGGATCTCTCGATCACCCAAGGACAGCTTGTTAATAGAGTTGTTTGCATGCAAGCAGCACCTCCCTCCCTCTTTCTTTACAGCATACACACATACAATTTGCATGCTTCTCCGTCTTGACCGTGATGCAGATTGTCACCGGTGCAACCTCCCCGCACGCCGAAATGAATCAAAATCAAGCTTTATGCATGAACATGTACATAAACAGTATGTCAGCCATGTCGTGCCATGTGTTTGTGTGTGTGTTTAGTCAGCTAGGCTTGATCTGGGACAAGCAGGCCTGTTAGTTTAACCTTGTGCCCTGCGTGCATGCCCAGCAGATAATGGGCACTGTTGGCAGGAGCCAGTTAGTATCCTCTGACTTCGCATCTGCCATGTGGTCTGGCCAAGCGTGATGCCAATTTCTGAAGAGGCGTGCTGATGCGCCTTCAGACTTCTGATTTATTTCACACTTCTACAGCTCTTATTTTAACACATTGCAAGTCGACATGCATGTGTTCGCTCGATCTGGGTTGGTTTACCTCAGTTTCAGTTTTTACAGGATCACATTGTACCTTTCAGAGAAGCAGCAGGGTGGCAGCAGGAGCAGCGAGACACTGTTGTTTAATCAAAGGGCCCAGACTCAAGCTGCTGTCGGGTCCTTGAGTGAGACACTGAATCCCTAATCCCCGAGGGGAATGTCTCTGGCAGAATTGTTGGCTTCTCTAGCTGACTGGTTTGAAAATGAGATCCCTGTTGACAAAATCTCCCTTCGAAATGACAACTTCTGCTCTTGTTGTGTGCTGTGGGTTACTTAAAGGGAAGGAACATCTGTCTTGAGAGTGAAATGTCTTGTGCATTAAAGTCTGGTTGAGGAAGGCATAGTAGAAGCATGGGGGGGATTTATATAACATAACAATATAATAAGGCTCGCCAATAACTCCATATTAGGGTTTCAGTGTGTATTTTATAGTGATTATAGAGTTGCAAAGTAGGCAGAGCTATTTCGGCCCTGTTCATTTGTCCCATAGACAATGTTATGACCCACAGAACACGTCTACTGCTTGGATCAGCAAGAAACTCTCCTGGTTACATCATTAATACAACAGATGAAGAATTCTGTTCTGGATAAAGTTAACTATGACTTCCACATTGCATTTCAGCAAAAAAAACATTCAATCATTGAGCTTAAAATTCTGTGACATGCATCTCCACTAATGGCGGGTGAAAGGAAAGAATTACGGTGTTGACTGACAACACAATCTGTTCAACTATGGCGCTGTATTTTGTTCACAAATTCAACAACGAAACTCTGCTTTGCACCTCTGACTGGCGTCTTCTCCGTAGCAATGCCGGTCGACACTCATGGGTATTGTAATATTTAGATCTGTCCGCCATGCCAAAATGACAAATAAGGCGTGGTTTCTCAGAAACAAAGTTGAAATTAATAGGGTTGTCCTCGACCAGAGAAATTCTTAATCGACTAACACTCATACGATTTTGTCGACTACTTACCCCCGTCAAGGCTGAAGGCCTAGGAAGGAGGTTATGTTTTCACGGGCATTGGTTTGTTTGTTAGTTTGTTGGTTTGTCCGTTTGGAGGATTACTCTAAAAGTCTGCGATGGATTTGAATGACATTTTTTGGAGGGGTGTGGTGTGGCACAATGAACATGCCATTAGATTTTGGTGGTTCATGACGCATCACATTGCCTCTTTCCTTTTTCCTTCAGAGAGAGAGACAGAGAGAGCGGGGGATTGGTGGATGGGGGGGACACTTGTAGATTCTGTGTTTTTTCACATTAAACTCTGTGAAATTACAGTTGAGTTCGACCAAAGCACATTTGGTGATTGTTGGAAAGAGTAACAATGACGGTTTAGGTGAGTTTTATTTTGTTTCTGTCCAGTTTAAATGAAGTGTTTTACGATGCTCCGCTGCGTACAGCTGATTCAATTCAATTCAGTTCATTTCAATTGAGATCTCATCATAAACAAAAATACACGTGGAGGATGGCGCAAGCTGAATGGAGATGGGGGCGGAGGTCTCCGAGTGCCATTCCAGTTAATTAGTTGATTTAATCAACAGATCTGTGAAACTGAGTTTTTCAGCAAAGAATCACACAAAAGCAGCACTTTAAATCTTGTGTTTACCAGAGATGTGCTCGCAAGTTTCTTGGAAATAAGTCATTCAGCATGAAAAAGCATTAAAAAAAACGAATCGACTGAAGAAATCTTAGTCGACTAAGACCAAATCGACCGATTAGTTACTAATTGTCTAAAGGTCTTTGCACACCAAGTATTTTTTGTATGCATTTTTTCAATCCATCATCTGATAAAAAACGTTAGGCACAGACACCTTGCACGCTGAGTACAATGCATTTTTTTATTCTATTCATTGAGAAAATATGCAATACAAGACAAAATTACATGGGTGCAACGGATAACGCTATGAATGAATGACATTAGCAAGAAGCTATTGTTTAGCTGCCTGGAGCACAATCACTACTGTCTAATCTGTCGTACATCCTTTGTTTTGCAACCATCCCCGATTCCAAGTGAATGATTATCATGCCGTTATGGATGATGACGTTTGCACAGGCGGTGGCTCTGAGTGGTCAAACAATCGTCTTTTGCCTTTTGACGAATGTGAAAAAACACAAAACATCAAAACTGTTCTGAAAACTTTAATGACGGACGAAGGTTTCGTAATCGGTGTGCAAACGTGATTTACATGATGTGACGTTGGATTTATTTTTAAACGTGCGACAATTTTAGACGAAAAATACGGACTTTGTGTGCAAAGGCCATATATGATCTTTACATTAAGAGTCATGCATTTCTACAGTATGTGAAATAACACTGAGGATAACGTTCAAAGAAACATTTGAAAATACAGAATGAGCAAAAACAGCAGCAATTCACAATTCTTGTTGTTTTACAACATTCAGCTGTCCAAGTTAATCATTTTATGATAATAAAATGAGCTATGGAATGTAACAGTGGAACAGAGTTTATTGCATTGAACATTGTTTTGATTGCCAAACTGGCCATCCCTATAATACAATACCTCCATGGATTCAACAGAAATATGAGCTGGCTGTGCTCTGGTAAACATGGCTTATAGGAAAATATCAGAGAATGAGAGCACAACGATTCCCCAGTGAATACCCTGCACAGACATCACACTGTTGAGGTTAAATGTAAGCCAGAAAGCTATCGGATTTCAGGTCCATGTTTACTACAAAGTGTCGGCCTGAGTGAGACAGAGGTGGCACAGGCGACACATGGAGTCAAAGAACCGCCAGACAAATTGTCCTCTTAGTGAAAAAAGCCAAAGTTACAGTCCACAGTAAGCTTGAATCAGTGTTTCAAATACAAGACTTTCTTACTGTATATAGTATCGATCTGTCATACAAAACTATGTACAGACCGAGGTACAGTTGTAGTTGCACAAATAAAAATGTGCATTTACTATGATAATGTCTTTGATAATTCAGTGATGGAGCTCATGACACGATTTTGTATTAAGACTTATCAACATACTGACAAACACACACTTGCTTTAGTTAGCATGTGCCGGAGGCGCACTACAGGGCTCTCCGGTGCGAAATAATAAAAAGACATTTTCAGTGATTAATATGCTTTCTTCCAGCCCGTGGTAAACTGACGCCTGTACTCAATCATGTCCTGAATCTATTAGAAATTATTGATTTTTGTAGGAAAGACGGAGTAAAAGAGAGAGAAAGACGAAGAGGGAGAGAGAGAAAGGTAGAGAGATATAGAGAAGATGTGGGAAGATGAAGAGAAGAAGGGACAGAAACAGACAGCAACAATAAAGTTGTCGTCTCTCATCGGTAATTGGAAAATTTGACGTGGACAAACACGCCAAACTTTTTTCATAACTGTTCTTAAACGCACTGGCAGGAGTTTGAGGAATGCAGTGGAGTTCATGCAGCGAGTCTAGGCCTCAGGAGAGCACCGTCTCTGATGTGACCCTTTATCTTTGATGTCGACTGTCCTGTCTGCTGTGGCATTGACGGATGTGTGAAGAAGACTAGAGCGGAGTGGGGAGAGCCGCTTTCAAGGCAAAGCCATTCAGTGAACTCAACAACAGAAGAATGGGTCAGGATTCAGAGTGCTCAAAGATTGACAGGTCTCCTCTTGAATCATTGAGATCGAAGTCACACCATGTCCAGAATCCACTCTGTCAGAGAGAGGAATTTAACCTAAAAAAAGATATACTGCAGGAGTTGCGGGTAGAGGTGTATTTGTGTGTGTGTGTGTGTGTGTGTATGTTTTGTTTGTGGGTCAACGTTTGAGTTTAATTCCTACAGACAAGTATGGCATTTCATGGTGAGCTGATGCCTGATGCAGTTATTCGATGACGGCATTGCTCTGATGCGTCCAGTCTTCTGTTTTAGCCACTGAATGTTGTTACCTCACCGGATACCATCTGCAGATTCAGTACTGTAGGATAAGTGAGTAATCCACAAAAAAGCTACTGTAAAGGCCCTTTGGAGGTCTGGCCCTCCATGCTAGAGTTGCGAGTTGTGGTGAAGGACATGAAGCCAGAAATACAGATGTTGAAATCCAAAACAAAGACAACACAAGCTCTGGTTGTTGTCAAATGTAGGGCTAAAACCAGGCACCACCTATAAACCCCCAATCTGTCCGTGGTGCTAACTCTCCTCTCGTTCCACAGACCTCCGCCCTCACTCGCCCCGCAGTAACCTCGTTCTTCCCACCATCTCCCAGAAGACTTTTTAAATGTTGGGTGGAAATCATTTCATCAACTCTGCCAAAAAGGTTATGCTTTTAACCCTATTAAATTATAAAAGGATTTTTATAAAATATTGTAGACAGGTAGGCCTCGGGCCAAGGAACAATTGATTCCTTTTTGGTGGTTATCTGGAACTCAATTTCCAACATAACATGATGTCACGTATTGATTTAAAGCCATAGCTGTTAAATATACAGATATAGAGATCTGATTTCATATCCCAGGGATATATATATAAGAAATTCCTTGAATGACACCTTAAAGACTGAAGTCTGACTGTCAATTGCAACACAGTCAAGTGTGCTGATGAGATTAACATGACAGCAATATTTATCAATACCATTCAGGTTGTCTTAATAAGGAGGTTATCAAACTGTGAGGGTGGCGCAGGTGAGAGAGAGAGAGACTTGAGGCAAAGATACATCGTGAGGCAAAACAGACGGGTGCATTTTGTTCTAAAAACATCAGGAAGTTGGTTATTATAGTGTGGCCCACTGATTTGTAACCTTGCACGGCAGCTGGATTCTCACGATGTGACGAGATCAAGCGTGAATCGCGGGATCAATTGTCACACGAAAATCCATCCTGTCAGGCTTCAAGTAATGCATTTGTGTCCGGCAAGCCAGTACACCGCCCAATCAGCGTCCGGTGAGGAGCTACTGCAGCTACGTGCTTGGTTTAGTTGTGTGAGACCTGAGACCATAGTGAGAGGCGACTGTTCATTCGAAACAACAATGGAGGCTCTTGAAGAGTTTTGGGTAGATGTTGCAATAGCATCCATTACATCAGAACTGGAGAGTATTTTTTAATTGAAAGAAGAGCAAAGAACGGCACTGAAGGCAATGTTTTCGCCTTCAGTTAGTTTCGCTTTTGTTAGTTTGGGGTTCATTCAATCACCAGCCAAGTACTTTTTCAAAGTGCCTGCCCTTTTCCAAACAGTTTCCACTGACGGCTTCTCAGATGGTTCTCTGAAACAAACCATTTGACAAGGTCAGGTTAGCTGATTTGGCCCACTGACCAATATGGTCAGCAGTTGCAGACAGCAGAGGTTGTGACGCACAGCTCATGGTGGCAAGTAGCACCCAACTGCTGCAATTTCTAGTAATAGCACTCCTTCTTGGAGTTATAACTCAGTCAACTCTGATGACACATATTTCTAGATTCAGTGTGTCTTACATTTGCGATGGATGCAAATAAACATCCATAAAGCCACTTGGAAATCATAGAAAAAAGACACTCTTTATAACTCCAGAACTTGCCTGAAAATCATCACGTCTATAAGTTCTCTTGAGGTATCAAAGTAATCCAGTGATAGTTGTTTCTACATCCATGGGTATATTGTAGTCAGGGACTGCTAATTGCTAATTCTGCATACTTTTAAGGGTGCCAAATGGTGCGTTACAGCGGAGAGTGGTGGTGATATTTATCATTCAGTCAAGGACAGCCAGGTGGCAGATGGTTGGAGACTTCCCAACATGTGTATTCAGAGTTCTCCTAAATGTAATGAAACTATGAAAACAATGAAACTGTGCAACAGAATAACTGTCACAATTAACTTTCAGCTGTTCAACTTGTTCACCAAGAGAGCAACTAATGGAGATATAATGGTGTCATTTTGGATACCCTCTTTTTTTCTGTATTGGATGTATTTTATCCTCAGTGCGGCTATTATGAGTTCCTAACTCAAGGCATTAACACCTTTGATTAAGAGGCGATAGTCATCAACACGGCTGCCACACTCCATCCCCTCTATTGTTGGTTGAATGTCACCTCCTTTAATTAGCCCACAGGTTGGGAATCAGCCATCTATTTTGTGGCCAGACTTGCCTTCTATCCTGCTGTCCAGGAGGGAGACCAGATGTTTTTCACAGTGTGATTAACTCATGAGACTTGACTTGATTGTGAGACTACAGATGGAGTGCCCTCTAAGTTTTCATTGTTATATTTTATTTTACCAAGACGCCAGAGCTGGCTGCATGCTTTGCTAAGATAGCTGGTTGTACTATAACTGAACAGAGGCATATAAAAAACAACTGTTAGATTACTGCAAACATATAATGTAGTTAAAGGGGCAATCTTGAAGATTTTCATTTAAGTAAATGTCTCTTAAGTCACTATCTATTTCCAAAGGAGGTAACACAATGGTGATTGAGACTGTGGGCCACTGATAAAAAAAATATTGCAATATTTATATTTCGCATTATTACGAACTGGGTGTCTGTGGTGATATTCCCGGAAAATAAATGTAGTTGTGTCCGTTCCATACTAACATGCAATTTATTATGCTAAAACAGTATGTGAGATTTTTTACTTTGTCCGAAAACTCAGTATGAAACCAATAGTACGCAAGTTGCATACTATTTCCAGTGAAATATTACAGTATGCAACACTGGACACTACGGCGACACATAAATGTCCCACAATGCAATGCGATAGTGATGACAGCGTTCATAACATACGTTGACGGACTGCTCCGTAACATCAATAACGCTTCAATTTAAGTGTAAGTATAAGATTTCACTTTGCTTGGCCTAATATATATTTTGACTTTGATTCTCACAAACTGTCTTTTGAAGTTGGCATGTGTACTCGTCTCCAACCGGCAAGGAGGCTCTCAGGAAGTGATGGCGTAAATTACTGCTCAGTACGTCTGAAAAGATACATACTATTGTTTACTCACACTAAAGTATGTTCAACGATAGTACACATATTGGGGATGTAGTGCATAGTATGCGATTTTGGACGAAGCCGCAGTTTTTCTCCCTTGTATACACACAAATAATGGAACTATGCATGTATCAACAAGAAGACTCCAGACTAAACTCTGAGCACAAGTCCATTATTTTCACAATCAAATAGAAATTCGAAATCAACCATGACTTAAATCTTAAGGATTGCCACTTTAAAGCCTCATAACTGCACATCAGCCCTGTTGATCGCTTCTTCCACTTCCATGCTGGCAGAACAAAGAGTGATGAGAAGTCATTTGATTATACTAACAGTATAATTGGTCATCAGCCAGTCACACTGGGTGACCATTGATCAGTCAATCACACTGATTGGCCTTTGAGGCAGCAGGCTACCATTGTGGATACAAAGGACCTAACAATCTTGCAAATATAGATTCTCCTTAATCCTCCTTTCATCTGTTGTATACTAAAGTAGCCACAAGTAGCTTAATCCTTAGGAACCCTGTGCAGTTTTTGACAGATATTAGCGATGTGGTGGTATGTTTTTCTGAATGGGTCCCCATTTTGTTTCTATTGTGCATGAGGATGCACATGTGGGTGATGCGATACACATTTCTGCCACTGGCAAACTTAACACTATACGCCCACAAAGGCAGTGAAGAAGAAAAAGGCTGTTTGGTAGCAAACAGAGAATACACTGAATGTAAACACAACATTTGTTTGTAAGATTTGATTAATTTAAACCAGACATTAAGATGTTTTCACTGACTGGGTTTAGAAGCATCCCCTCCCACGCTACAAGCTTTTATTCCCTCAAGGTCGAAACACACATACAATCTAAATGATATAGTGAGTACAGTTAATACTGCACATGCATGCGCTGTGTGTTGTGCAAAGTTAAACTTATGCCTATGTTATCCCCAAACTTTCAGGCCACAGTCACACACACTCAGACAGACAGAGGCGCACACACAATGACATTTATTCACTGACATTTAAATAAATTTGGCCTCGGGGTATCTGGGAATATCTGGATCCATAAAGAAAACCCCAAATGGCAGCTGTCATTTACTTACAAAAGTAAAATTGTCAAACAGCTCTGACAATATGAAGGAGATTCATGTAGCTTATATTTCTGCCACGTTCTACAAAACATAATAAACCATAACAGATGTCCAGTAATTGACATGCCATCTGTGGCAAAGGAAATTTTAGTTATTGAGAGATGTGCTTGACAGTGACTTGACATCTTTATGAGTTCACAGCGGTTCATGTTGCTGCTCTGTTTAGAGCAGATAGCAAGACTTTTCAGTCTTTCAGATCTATTCCCCCTATGGCCCTGTGGTCTGTTTGTGGGATTTCACAAGTGTCAGAGCCAGATGGTGTGTGTGTGTATATGTGTGTAGAGCATGGTTACATGTTTAAAGCAGAATAGAACAGGTGTGCCTCTCCGTACCCTCTGCAATATTCAATAATTACACATTAACATACTGTACATATGAAAGCCACATTTCGAAGCAGAATACTGTAGTGCTCTGAAATGCTTTTGTTACTTAACCCACCCTCCCCCTCCCTTCTCTCTGTTACCAGCTCTCTTGGTGTGTAAATACCAGCCTGGTGATTAATGGTAGGATGTAGGTCCTGTTGTGTGTCTGTCACATCATCTATCATACAGCCCAGGTTGACCACTAGCAGTGACAAGATGAATGGGCCTGATAAACCGGGTTCGCTGGGCTGTTACTGAGCTAGCTAGCACTGTTGACCTTTTTGTTATTAGTTACACCTCTCCAGCTGGACGCTGATTACTGCACAACCGTAGCTACAAATCAACACGTGGCTCCATAACCCAAAGAATGGGTCCGGTTTTGTTGACCCTGACTCTACTTCCTGTCACTGTAGCTCAAAGAAATAATTTGATGCGCTATCCATCAGCCGATTAGAGTGTTATCAGGCCATTCAATAGGCGTTATCTGCCACTAAGCACCATAGATGTGGGTCATTAGGGTCCTACTACACACAATATTAGGTGTTATCAGCAATTCACATGGTAGATCACCGAAAGAAGGTGGAAAAGAACATGACAGCAACCTCTGGCGACCAAACACAGGGCTTTCACCCAGTAGACTGGGGTTCGCATCCCGTGTGAAACCAACAGCATGTAGTTATCTTTGTGTTCACAAGCGTTAAGTCTAACTTTTCAAACTAAACACAATGTTTTTCCCTGAACCTAACCAAGTGTTTTTGTTGCCAAACCCAAAGAAGTTGTAATTTTGTTGCCTAATCCCAAAGAAGTTGTAATTTTGTTGCCTATCTGTTTCACTTTTCAAACAAAACATTATGTTTTTCTCTAAACCTAAGAAGTGTTTTTGTTGCCAAACCAAAAGAAGTTGTAGTTTTGTTGCCTAAACCTAAAGAAGCCTTTTTGTTTGTGTTCAAAACGTAACATTTCATCAGTTTTATGTGCTTTTAAGTTTCGCTTTCACTTTCACAATGTAGTAGACAAAGTAGGCCCCTAAACACCCACATCTATGGTGCTTATAGCGACTCGTAATGCCTATTTAATGGCCTCATAACAGTCGAATCGGGGGCATTCATAGTGTATTTTGTCATGTCTTCTAAGAACAAAGAAATGGATGAGCCGAGGTCAACTTCTATCCATTAATACTGAAAACAAATACAAAATATCCTGTTCAGTTTTCACTCCTTTGCTTGAACGAAGATCAAGTGTCATATTTTCATTCGGTGGTTATTTGTTCTGTGCCCAAGTTCAAATGGCATTGTTCTCACCTGTCAACATGAACTAGAGAAATAAATTCTCTACAGTGTGTGTCTCAACTGCTGCAGACGTGGCCAGTGTGAATACGCCCTCAGGGCACTACAAGGAAGCACAGTGTAATCAGAGAGCCAACACATTACATCTGGAACTGAGTCCATATACCTCAAGGGCATGTCCTGCCCTTTCTGAGAGGCTGTGCTTTGCTTTTTTTGCCCCAACGGGGCACTTGGCTCTCACCTTCAGAGGTCCAGACTGGTCATCACCCGGACTCTTCTCCCTCTGGGTCTCCATTGGTGGGCTGACCTTCTCGCTAGTCAATAGAGCAAAGTCACACCCTTTCTTTGATTGTAGGGTGAAAAGTCAGAGGTAATACACCCCTAATGCTCATCTCTAACTGATCTCCTGTCACATTCATAAGCAATGCACTGCATGATGAACCTTACCTTTATTTCTCATAAATCACACACTGGTTATCTGTATAGAAGAGGCCTGTATGTTATATTATGTGTGGAAGAATTCCCTGTTCAGAGGTGCATTGATCATCATCGTTATCGCACTGCTTAGAGAAATGCCTTCACATAGCCTTTTGCACTGGGCTAGTATTACCTGGAGTCCCTGTGTGATTTGTGATAATTGGTGAACTTAGCCTTGCGTGAACCTGCTGACTTTAAAAACGGCAAAGTAAAAATCCATTGAATATATTTCACCAAACAGAGATCATCAAAAAAAATGAAGGCTACAGTGAAAATTATTAATAAAAGCTGTGAAAGAATTTCAGGTCCAGATTCAGCATTCACATGATGCCCCTGTGATTGTGATCCAGTCTAAACAAGGCCATAGTCCAGCTATCCAGAGCAGCTCTACTTGGGTTTGAGGTTCAGCTAAGTCCGCTGATGTTCCCAGGGGTCATCTTCGCAGAGCTGTCTGAGCTGGCAGATCCTGACCGCCATGCTTGACCTCCCGACAGTCTGAAGTAATTGGCAGTCTGAAATCTCACCTCTCATCTACGATAGCATGGGTCTGGGCTCAGCATAAAAATAACATCTCCTCCATTTACACTTCAGAGCACCAGCCCTTGGTGTCATTGAGCTTTGCCAGGCAGAGAACGAGTGTGAGGGGTAGAGGTGTGTTCACTGTCTCATATATTTCTCTACTCATGAGGATCGATCGAGCGTTAAAAAGATAATCATAGTGAGCTTTTTATGGCCCTCACCTCTGGAGATTCATGTGCATGTGTGAGGAACTTGACTTCATGTATTACTCCCTTTTGAACTGTTGTGAGAGATGACCTGAGGTGACCCATAGGAACAAAAGTGTGAACATTCAGTCATTATCATTTTTCATATTATGAATATTTCACTACTTTACCACTAGTTTACCAGTATTCTTGTAGCTTTTATGGAAAAAAGAAGAATAAAAAACTAATCGTAAAATGACAATACCTTTCCTTAACAGTCGGTTTAGCATAAAGTGTTAGCTGAGGTGCAGCTGAGGTTGACAGGAATTAAGTTTAGAGATTTACTGGCATGCATTTAAGTGTTTGAAAAGTGAAAAGTTCTTAAGTGAAAGGTAAGGCGATCAAGATGTCATAAGGATTTATCCTCTGCATGAATGTCAGTACCAAATTGAATGATGATCTATCCTACAGTTATTGAGATATTTCACTCTGGACCGGCGGACTGACCAACTGACATCTTTTGTTAAATCTCTACACAAACATGTATAAAAATGTGTGGTTTTCAGGGGAGCTACGTGCAGTAACAACAGCCGGGTACAGTGACCTCCTGTGCTTAAGTTTGTCCCTTATGCAAAATATTTCCCTTATCTCAGTGGCTCATTTAAAAGCGTTGCATAAAGCCTCTTAAGTTGTCTCCTTGTCCAAGTCTTTAGACTAAGGCTTTCACGGTAGTTACTGTCATAATACAGTACATGTGCACTTCAGTTACAAGACAACAGAGACAATACAAAAAGAAAAAAAAAGCTCAACTGGACAGAAGTTGAGAATGTTGTTCTCAAACATTACCATATGTATAATATTTAATCAAGTTGTGCATTGCTCATTGTGTCCAGTGGGAAAATGCATCTTGGTATCTCCAACTCGTCAATCACCATAAATTCAGTCATTGTCTTATGTTCCACAAATGAGTTCACTTTTAAGAGACTGGTATGGCTCCCTTAAAAAATACTGAGGAAACTGGTTACAAAGAACTTTCTAGCAACACATAAGGGAATACTTAATAAGGGCAAACACTGAGAGATCAAATGGTTTCCCTTACAACATCCTAAGGAAATCCTTATGGTGATTTTATGCAAATCAGATTTTTTTCTACGCCGTTTTATTCCACTGTCATCACAGTGAGGTTGCCAGGCAACCAGCAGCTGTGAGCACCACAAACGAAATTTCAAATATGTCAAAACTTGGGCAAATAAATCTACATCGCTATCTATGACCTATATAAGCTTTGACATTAAACAATTACTGTGTATGAAAAAACCCTTTTAAGGAACATTAAAGAGTGAGGAACCATATACCATACGTGAGCCACAGTTTCCTGATCTTTGCTACATGTGTGCACACCTACAGTATGAAGATAGACAGCTTGTCTACACACACCTTTACATATGACTGAACAGCTCTCCTTGCTATTTATTTATTCAGTTAAGTCGTGTCTCTCTCAGAGTGACCTTGTTGCTTTCACATCTGTCTCATTTCATGATGATCATACCTTTAGCATTTGCACACAAAAGGACTTTTTCCAACGCCCAACCCACACACACACTGAGAGAGAGAGAGAGTAGAACCTCATTCCCATTGACACGGCTTGCAGTATGCATGACCAACCTTGCCATTATCTCAAACTCAGGAATAATTTGAGTGTCAGATGTTTCATCAGGGAGCAGAGATTATTCACCCTGTCACAGACTGTGGAGCTCAGATGGGTGTTGCGATCCAAGTGTTAAATTTAGTCCCTGTATGAAAATTACAGCGGTGATATGGGGAGATCTGACCAGGAAAATGAGGCCTGTGACTTATGGTTGTACAGATCAGCTTTTTAAAATGTGATGTGTTATCCCAGTTTGAAGATCGTTACAGCAAAGTCCTATTATCTCTGCTAATGACCTCATCATTCAAAGCGAACAAGCTTTATTCACTCCCCTCCAGATTCACGGAACAAAAGGCCAGACTCGGGGCGTGGGGAGGGGGCTGAGCGTGGTTTTTACGACGACCCACAGGAAATCATCGACCACTCGCTGCTACTTCTCGAGTGCTATTGAGTGGGGGAGTTGAAGAAGTTCACTACGCAGTTATACAATCTGTTTCTTTTCAGATTGCCTCAGCTGGAATGATGGAGTAGAAAAGATGTTTATGGAAATTTAAGAAAATGACCACTTTGGGAAAAACTCCCTCCAGACAAAAAAAAGTCTTGATGGGAAAAATCAAACTGGGAAATTAGGATTTATAAATGGCAACCTTTGTGTAAGCCTCCATTTTTGGCATTTCCAACGAATGACATCCTGACTGACTGCAGACAGTTCCCCGGATAGTTTACCGGATAGATGGCTCTTTTGAGACAATTGGTCTCCGTGAACCAATGGCCCGATCAATCACATGATAGAGTGGATTCTAACCTTAGTTGTGGTATTCAGGGAATTGTGAAGTGCCAGGAAATATGACAAATATCTCTCTATACACAGGTTAAAGGCTGATGAATTTCAACAGAGTAAACTAGACAGCCTGACTTTCACTTGAGCGCACCTACAGGCTGTGTGACTGGCAAGTGCATTAAACCCTCAGCAATCAAACAACAGGCTCCATCAGCTGTTGGCTCAGCAGGATGGAGAACAAAAAAGGCTGCGGTATCTGATTAGACTGACTGACAGCGCAACATAGGTTAGCCGGCACACAAGGGACAGCCTGTTTACAAAGCAGCAGTGTAACCTGACTATAGCAACGCTACAGTCAGCCAAAACAATGGTCTGAGACAGCACTGTGGGCATCAATATTTAACCAAGCAGGCGGGCAGACAAAGCAGCGTGTCCTGGTTTATCTCTCCCAAGGGTGGTCAGGCACTCTGGCAGACTAACTGCATTACATTACCATGCAGAGGTGTAATTTACACCATATTCCTTAGACAGCATGGAGGAAATAGTGCATGTGCCCAGACGTGCCTTTTGAATAATCGGGGGCAACAAAGGGAACTCTCCACTTACTGTAGCTCAGGCCAAACTCCCAGCACAATATTTAAAAAAAAAAAAATAGTTGAAGCATTGTGGATTAATAGTGTATGTTCACAGCTGGTGATAGTTGTAGCAAAACTGTACTGCTTTTTTTTTTTTATTGTTTTGCAACATTGTGCTGTGTTAAAAGACCTTGAAATCAGGAGACAGACATATTGTAATATGCACGATTTGCTTCTGTAATATTTTATGATCAACAGCCTCAGGGTGTCTTGTCTAAATGAAATATTTACTTTACAAAATGGAATTTGAAATGCAGAGTAATTCATTATGCAAACATGCTGACTCTTGGTAGATAAACTCCCTAAAAGTGGATCTCTTGTAAAATGTCGGTGAGGAAGCTTTGCAGAATACGGACACCGTCACAGTGGTACATGTTTTGTGTTTGCAGCATAGAGGAGCTTAGATTGCAGTGCATTGATCATGTGATAGTTGTACATTGTGCATACGCAGTGGGCAACCTCTGGGTCTGAGAAGTGAAGCCAATGTGGAAGTGCCTTAAACCTGCATTCTTTCTAATAGCCAACAGGGGGCAAATCCTCTGGTTCACGTGATGCCATTGGGCCCAAAAAGACTTTTTCCCCAAGCATTACATTGGTAAAGTCTGTAACTCAGCGGATTATTCTTTTTGAGGTAAATCAACTTTTCAGTATTAACACCTGAAAAGCCCTTATTTAAATCATTAGGTCCTAAAAGTTGTAAAATGCACTAACCGAATCCAGAGTTATTTTCCGTCCTTCGTTCATGTGAACGAGACCCAGACTGCGACTGGAGCAAGGGCAGGGAGGCGGTGTTAAAGGAAACGCTACTGCACCTGCTCTATGGGTCCAGGTACTTTATCTCATTATGCGGGTACTTTATCTCTCGGCAGTCAAGCCATATTGGCATCATGTGGCACTGAGCAACTCTCATAGGAATAAACAGGAGCCCGCCTACAATGCTGTATCCTGTTCTATTTATACATCCATGATAGCGATGGCCAAATACCAAAATGGCAAACCCAAGACTTCAAAACGTTAGTTCACAAACCAATGGGTGATGTCACGATGACTATATCCACTTCATATACAGTCTATGTGCATATGCTGAAACCTTATGTGTACTTCTCTATGATTGGATTTCCTCTGGCGCCTAAATGGAACAATTATGTGTAAATGTGGTTGTGGCATGTTCAGTGTTCTAAAGCACCCTGGCAGATTCAAGGGTGCTGATGGATTTAAAGTCCTTCTTAATTGGATGGAGAGAATTGATGTTTTTTTCTCTCAGCCAGTGAGTGGGAAGTGCTAAACAACCTCTCTCTCTCTCGCTGACATTTTAATGCAATTCATTTTCATTCCAAATGTTGGACATTTCTCCCAGAAGCTTTAATAGTGCACTTCAACCTACCCCCTGTCTTTCCGAGTCAGGAGGAAAATGCCACAGACCACTTGCTGCACGTCAGGTTACAGTGAAATGAGCTCTGTGGGTGGATAAACATTTTGCATATTTAGTTCTCGGCAAGAAATTGTCGGTCGCCTTTGAAGAAGACAGTTTCTGTATCCATCAGGAATATTTCCTTTGTTCTCCAGTTACATTTTTTTGCATGTAAGCCTGAAGTCTACACATAATATGCCTATTAAATGGAGCTTATTCAAGCAGTTTCCTCCAGTGATACAGAATGTGGAACGAAAAAAAGAGCAGACTGACACTGAGTGCAAAGCACCAGTACTGAGAGTGAAATCACATGAAATACAATGTTTCATTAAAGCTGGAGTTGGCAAAGAATGAGGAGGCAGAGGTTCACAGAGACAGAAGAGAAGGAGTCAGACAGATGACACGGACGCACAGAGAGAAAGAGACAATAAATCAATAAGACAAACTGTGACCAAAAACCATGCTCTCTTGTGTTCCACCTCATTCTGAATGCAGACATGGCTCCCAGCCGTCCGTGTTTATATGCAGGAGCCGTATGTGTGGAGGGGCAGGGAGGTAACAGATTTCAGATTGGGCAGAACCAATCTCAGATGGATGTAAACAGGCCAAGTGGGGCCACAGAGATGTACCTGCTCGAGCTGATTGAGTCAGGAACACACCGAGGCACGTGGTGTGTTCCCACTTAACCAGAACGTTAATAGTCTGGTCATGCCTTATGCAATGGAGTCTGATGATTGACACCCCTGCAGCCATGACATCAGGGCCACAGTATTTAATTAAACACCGGACGAATATACGATCCTCACAGATGAACGGGGCCGCAGAGGAATTAGCCTTATCACGGTCACGAAGGACGGAAGGACGGAAAAATGGCTAATAGACTTGATTGATAGAGGAAACCAGAAGCTCTCTAGCTCTATGCAACCGATTAGAAATGCACCATAGGTTCCATGGATTGGGTCAGGATTTGTTATGATCAAATCAATAATTTAGAAGTGATGCTGAGGACCGGCAGGTCAGGCTGTCAAGACACACACAAGAATAAAAACAAGAAGCACACTGTTCAAACAATAATAATAATGCATGAACTCCAAAGTCTTACCTAGCTGGGACTTTAGTTCACCTACCTTTGGGCTGTGTTCACAACGAAAATAGCTTTGTGTCAAAAAAACAAATACACGATCCAGGAGGTCCAGTTTGAATCATACATCCATGAGTTTACAGGCTTATCTGATGCTAAACAGCATGTTTATACTATGAGGCAGGATTGTATAACTCTGCAGAGTAGCAGCTGTTTTATGTACTATTCTAAGCACATATTTTAATTTCCTGATAATCAGACTGAATTGCCATGTCGGGGGTTATTTTGTTTCGTTTTGCCCTGACCAATCAGTGACGTATTTTGAGTTGACATGTAAACTGTGTTAGCGGTTAAATCTGTTGTAACTGATTTATTTTTATTTCTTCTTTTTTTCAGAGCAACATTATCACTCATTTGGAGTCGCGTTTCTGGCCACCTGGAGTATGTAAGTCTAATTTTCACTCTCTTTTAGCTCTGTTTTTGGTCTCTACCAACTCCTGAGGGAAATATTTGGCTCTTTAGCTGCTAATTATCCACTTTGTTGACCAGCTAGTGGTGTCCCATAGGTTTTTATAGCTTTTCCACTCAATGAATTTCACAATTTGAATCAATGAATGAAATGAAAATGTGGGTGGTCTAGAACCAGTCTAAATAATCTACCAGAAATGTGAGAGGGAGCTTGTATTTGATGTTGATTATATTCATATTTGATTTGCAAACGCAGTGCTTGTCAGATGATTGAGCATCAAGTTGAGCCAATGGTAAAAGTTGGCTTCGCTCAACTCTTAATCCTTTGCTGTGCCAAAGCAGTGGCCTCATTGAAATGAATGAGGATTTTTTTGACACCGAGCTGATGTCAGTCTGAACACGGCTTTAGGCTGTTTGTGCTACGTGGTGAACCAGCCGGCTGATGAGTGGAACTCAAACTGCATTACCATGTAAGCGGAGTACCGTAAGAGAATCCATGCAGGAGAACTGCACTTCTGTCACACTTCTGTCTGGTGTCTTTGGTCGGGCAAAGTTTTTTCAGACAGCTCCGACACAGGGACCAAATCTCCCACACTGGTAGTGAGCCAGTGACAGAAAAAAGAAGACATTCAAACTCTTGTCTTATTTCAACACTGGAGACACCCAGAGATAGTCTCCACACCCCCACTCTCAGCATCTGTCATCTTTTTGCCCAGAGCCCTGAACATTTCCTGGAGGACAGGGTACAATATATGCACACACACACACACACACACACACACACACACACACACATTCACCCCTAACTGTACTTTTCAAATTTAATACTGCAACTACATCCAGAGACAAGTGGCTTCTAAGAAACGGACTATTCGGTAATGCTGCACAACAAAAATGATGGAGGTCCTGATGCAGTAATGTAGATGTTCAACGTTGCCTGTCGTTTCTCCAGTATCAAAGCAGCTTAGTGGCTGTTCAGTATCAAAATGACTATTTGGGGGTGTGAACACAACCACTTAGATTTATATTTTTAAATCAATTATAAAGCAAAACATATTGAGTTTTAAAGCATTTTTACAATTGTAAAATTGATGAAAAGTCTATTCTTTGTGCCCAGTCTCTGACACAATGGCAGGAAAACCGTACAATATACTCCAATGCAACAACAATAACGGCAGCTTCAGCCTCCAAAATTATATTGTCAGTGTTTAACAGCTCTGTGATCAATCAACTTATCAAGATATCAATATATATACATATCAGTATATCAACCAAAATTAATTACCGTATTTTTAATGAAGGTCAATTGTTTTTTTGCAGTAATATAAAGAAGCTTTAGGTTATCTAATGAAGAAATAAAGCACTTTGCATACGTTTGTCACAAAACAACAACATGAGGGAGAGAGTTCAAGTTCAGCCAGCATGCTCCAGATTGATCATTACTGATCAATCTGTTGATTACTTTTGCAACTACTAATCAATTATTTCTAAAAAAAAAATTAATTTAGCATATATATGAAAGCGTCTTTGAGAGCTTGAAATTTATTATATAAATTGTTTAAAAAAAACAAAAAAACAGTGAAAACCATCAAAATGTTCCTGCAGCTCAAGTTGATGATTTAAAATGTCTAGTTTTGTCCAAATAACAGCCCCAAACCAAAATATATTCAATTTGCAAGAATAGGAAACAAAGACAAATAGAAAATCATTACATCAGAGAGGCAGGAAATAGTAAGTTTGGCATTTTTCCCTAAAAAAAAAAAAAAAAAAAAAAAAAATTCTAGTCTTTAGGTTATCTAATGAAGAAATAAAGCACTTTGCATCCGTTTGTCACAAAACAACGATGTGAGAGAGAGAGTTCAAGCTCAGCCAGCATGCTTCTGCACTGTTTCCCCCTCAGCTGCTAATTTAGCAGCAACATCGCCCGCCAGCACACTTTGACATCACTGTGGAGGACATAATGAACAGTGTTTGTACAGCCGTTTAAGAGAAAGGTCACAAAGAGGAGGGCCTTTCCATCACACTTGTTAAAGCACTCGACACTTGCCCCGATGAGATAGTTGCCAAGATGAATGGTCACCTTAGGCCCTCATCACCCCACCTGTGACAAGCTGTGCCGTGGAACGACTCTTCTCAGCTGACAGTCGTATATAAACTTACCACTTACTCATCAGGCCGACAGCACAGAGACACAGACGCTGAACACTGTTCATATTTAGTTGAAATCAATCCATTGGACAATAAAGAAGTAACGTCAGTATTCTGTAATCATCAAATGAAAGCTGTTTTCATTCTTTATCCCCGTATTGCCCATTATTGTTTATTGGGCATATTTTTTAATGGAGACTTAATGGGTGCCATGGGATTTTATGACGCAATTTCTGTGACCCTGAAAGGATAGGCAGGTATAAACATGGAAAGATAGATGTTTCTGTGTCTGCCAGGTGTGTGTGTGTGTGTGTGTGTGTGTGTGTGTGTGTGTGTGTGTGTGTGTGTGTGTGTGTGTGT
>CAKALG010020704.1:0-12829 GCA_916700815.1 Helicolenus hilgendorfi
GTCCAGTGCTCGCTCCAGTTGTCCAGCCCGCCGAGACGTCTGCACAGCCAGCATGAAGGGTCGGCTCATCTAGGTAGTCAAAAGCCATGTTAATACTACAGATGAAAAATGAACATATATATTAACAAATTCACAAGACATGATATTTACAGTATGTGTATTTATTAAGACACTTAAAGAGCTTACCCTATCGACGGAGAGCGAGGCGGGACAATTCTTGCATAGATCCCTGCAGAGGATCTCTACTAGTGTGAATGCCTGGTCATAGAGGTGCTTGTTGTAAAATCCACAAGCTAAGTTGCTCACAGCGATCACTGTAAGACACACAGTAATCATAAAAATCAACAAAATAACAATAAAATATCATATATTGCAATTTAACTAAGCATTTCAGAACCATTCGAGAGAACTGACATGAATGAATGAATAATCACCTGCTTTGACGAGAAGGTTTTCACTTGACATTTTACGCAGTTCAGTCGTCATCTGTCCAGCTGTGGCCTGGCAGTACAGTAGCACTCGGTCTAGTGTGTCGCTGTTCTCCAGCTGAGAGCAACAAATCACAATCAGTACCAAAACCTAAATCAGAGTACAATTAGAACTGCGGCAACATGTTGTAACTGTGTGACTCATCAGTATTAATAATCTTTGCTGCAGTTTGTTAATATAAAATTTCATTTTCACACAGGAGGGCGACACCATGATGTATAGTTCTGCCTCTTCTTCAGCGAGTATGATTAAGGAAATGCAATCTGCTTTTAATGTTGCTCAGAGGAATCCCTGTGAATTGAGACTTACTAAATAATGTCAAAACCAAAACGATGTGCTTCTCACGGTCAAAGAAGACAGCTGTGTATCAGATTGTTACTGTAAATAATAAGGTGATCGAATGAGTCTCATCATATAAATACCCTTTTCTTTTTCCCCAAGAAGACAATCTGTCTTTTAAACATCATATCGAGTGTCTTAAAAAAATTAACTTGAAGTTTGGTTTCTAGTGTAGAAACAAATGCTGTTTTTCTTTTGCTGCAATGAAAAAATTAATTCAAGCAACGCTTCTCTCAGCAATCGAATATGGTGATATTTTATATATGCATGCAAGTTCATCTTCTTTGTAAATGTTAGATTCAGTATATCATGGTATGTTACGATTTGTCTCTGATGCGGGTTTCCACACACATCATTGCATTTTGCATGAGAAAGTTGGATTGTTTTCTTTATACAACTGTAAAACGGAACATTGGTAAATGTTCCTGTATAAAGCCATATTACATGAACTGCCTCCATATCTATGTTCTCTGACTCCTAAAACTATCAGTAGCTGCAACCTCCGATCAAACGACACCTCCGATGCGGACAAATTGGGTACGTGATTCCCAGAACCCTCTCCGTTTTTAGTGAAAGTGCTTTTAAAATTTTTGGACCCTCATCTTGGTGTGAGCTAGAGACACATTACATTATTTTATAAGCATGCAAGATTATAAAAACAGTATTACGGATTATTGAAGCATGGAATGAAAATTCTTTGGTTGATGAAATTTGTTTCTTATGTTTTTATGTTGTCTTTATTTTATTTATTTATTTGACAATACAAGCAAGCTGTGTTACACTTAATTAAAGTGCAACCGATGCAATATAGGACTTCTGGCTGAAGCTAATTTGCAGACCATGTCCCTGGTTAGGCTTTTAAGAAAAATTTAAATACTTTAAATAACTTTTTGCTATTTTGTTTTTTACCATCATCATCATCGTCATCATCATCGTCATCATCATCGTCATCATCATCATCATCATCATCATCATCATCATCATCATCATCATCATCATAATAATGAAATTGGATATTAGACAAGCAGCCTCACCTGTGATGCGAGCATGCTCTCATAAGCAAATCCGAAGCCTTGGTAAATACTGAAGCAAAGGGCCTGTTGCAGTCTGCTGACCTCAGCCTGGCATATCGAATTCTGTAAATGAAACAGACAACAGGGTAGTCACCTCTATACATTCTCAAGAAAGTAAATGTAACTTCTGTATGCCTTTTTGATGGCAATTGATTTAAAAACAAACAATGATTTCCCTGCTTTTTTTTCTAGCACACGCACACAAACAGAAAAAAGCTAATTTCCTGGTCAGTAACTACACTCACCTTCTTCAGCGTCTTTACTATCCGTTCTTGGTGCTCCTCACAAAAAGAAAACCAAGCCAGTAGCACAGGTCCGCTTAATCCCTTGCTGTTGCCACTTTCGACAGCCCACACCACTAGTCCACAACCTTCCAGGACTGCATGAGCTTCTCTGTCCCCCAGGTCAGCCGGGAGAGACCTCAAGGCCCTGGCACACTCTGTCAAAGCCTGGACACTCTCCCTGCCAGCCTTCGTTGTATGGTGAATCTTTACTGCCCATCTGCCGAGCACTGCAGCTGTACACTGATGGTCAGCACAGTCTCTAACTTTGCTCTCAATGTCATTCAAGAAGGTGGAGGCCAGATCATAGAGGCCAGCCTTACAAAGCACTTTCACTATAATCAGCGCTATTTCAGAAAGTGTACATAGACTTGATGTCTCAGTAGACTGCTTGGACCCGTCTCCCTCACAGCCTCGACCGCCAGTCCAGCATCTGTTGAAAAGTGTGTGCATTTCCTTGAGAAGAAAGGAAGCATCGTCCTTGGTCAGCACTTCACAGCTACTCTCAAATTCAGCGACGGCATCCTCTGTGTATATGGGGGCTTTGGAGAAAGAGGGGGTTGCACTTTCTGCAACCAACAAAAGGAGGAAGCTCAGAGCTTGCATCTGACAGTGGAGTTTGTCGCGGGGATTCAGGATTTTCCGGTCTTTGGTAGCAGATAGTCCATTCCAGAGCACTGAGAAGCAGCTCCGCACAAGAACACAGTAGTCCTCGGCCTATGGAGCATACAACAGTGGTAACTTTGTTAATGCTGGTGTTACACCGAAATCTGTGACCGCAGAGAGCCAGCAACACAAGGTCAGCATTTCTGACAGCTGTCATCATAAAATGTGACCACACTGCACCTGTATGATAAATGATGCAAACATGTGACAGAAAACACACAAAAATATTTTTTTTTTTTTAGAAAACAAACATTTTTTAAAATATTTTTTCTTGAAAGATATAGTCACAAAACTGTAAAAGAAAAGTAAAAGATTGGTACGGCGGGGACACATTTAAATGGTGACCTTGTGAGATGCTGGCTCTCTGCGGTCACAGATTTCAGTTTAACACTGGCACTGAAAAAAGCAATCCTGCAGCGCAGATGTGGAACATACAACACATATAAATTAACTAAAATATAAAGCGATACATACCTGTTGGGCTGGGGTAAGCCTGCTGTAAAGCAACCCTGCTACATGGCTACATAGACTGTGAGCTTCTAGGGAGCTTAGCTTCTTGACAATATGGAAAATTATCTTTTCCATGTACAGCGGACTGCTCTGAGCAACAAGTGCTGCAGAGATATCATAGCCCTGTAGGGAGAGCTCCACCAGCTGGACCAACTGGCGGACGTGGTCAAAACCAGGGGATCCAACTCCAAGTTGATGGTTACAGGCTCTGATGACCCTGTCACACAGTGTGCGACCCTGAAGGCCTGATGGACCCTTCACATATTTCTGCAAAATATAAATAAAAACAAGACAGGTTTATACTCTATATTATTATTATTATTATTATTAGGGTGAGTTGCTCAAATGTGGTACACCTAAGCTCCAGTGGGTGTAGGTCTTTCTCAAACATCTCAAATGTCCAATCATAGATTAGGGTGGAGCACTCATCACACTGGAAGCACACTGTGCGATGACACCCAAAGGTCAATGACATAGTGTGTAGACAAACTTAATGTTAAGGGAATACATTTCTTATAAATAAAACAATCATGCTAGTTTTTAAATCAGGATAGGTTTGTTCATCAAATAATATTATAATATGGTGTAAATATACTCTATATTTGTTATTTCAATCAAATTTTACATTGTCCCACTTCAGGAAACATGGTTTTGAAAAGTTGGACAGAATGAATTGTGCAATAACTATGGTTATAGGGTTTTAGTCTTCTAATGCATTGTTTGTTTTTTGTTTAACTTTTGTTGTATGTTTAACTTTAACTTTTGTTGTATTTTTAAAATTATGTTAGTTTAGATCTTTCTTCCTTTTTTGTTATTGTTTTTTTCTCCTAGGGTTGGGGGGAGGTCCTTTTTCATTGACTGGATTTTGTGCAGTTTTATATATGTGCAAATAAATAAATAAATAAATAAAAGAATTTAAAAATATTTAAGGTGAAATGCAAATTATATTCCATAATAGGGAGTGGCTGCATTTCTGTTAAAATTGAGTTGAGTTATGTTTTTTTATTTTTTTATTTCTGCAGGTTGTTGTTTTTAATGCCTATGCATTATAGGTTGTTCAATAATTATCCATATCCTAATGTCCCACATTAGACTAATTCACCCTATTTTATACACCAAAAACATGCCTCATTATTCCAACACAGCAAATACAACAACAGGGTTCATTTTAAAGTATTTATTCCTGCCTTAATGTTGTTTTTAAAGCAAATTCTCTTAAACGAATCACTTGTCACGTTACTAGGAATATGCGTGGTTTATTTTATTAATATTATGATTATACTAACCTCTAGCTCTTGAAGTAAAAGCTCCGTCTCTTTTACAGAAGAAGTCCTCTTGATGTATTCGTCCACTTTCAAACACTTCATGTCTGCAGCTGTGAAAAAACAAAACACGTTATTAAGTTAAGTTAGTAAATTAACTTCCATAAAGCTAGTTAGCTTAGTTTAGCTTAGCTGATGTTAGCGTCGACGTTAACCACAACATGACGCTGTTCAACTAACGTTAACGTTTGTTAACCTAAACCAGGAGAATAATCTGTGACTTACTTCAAGCAGGAGACCTTTTGTAGCAACACTTTTCTTCACAGCAGATAAAAAGTAGACTTGTTGTCCATAATAACTCAGTTAAACTGCGGTACAGTTGCGTAAGTTTAAAGATTCAAATCCTCAACCATAAACTGCTACAGCCCCGCGCACTGTTTTTGAAAGGTGTTTGATAACCAATCCGACAGCACATCCGGTTTTAACCCGGAAACGCAAGGACTTATGGGTAACGCAGTCTTATGATATGAGCGGCCGGCCAATAGAGGCCCCCCTGAGTCAGACACAAAAAACATTACTACTACAACTAATAATAATACTAATAATAATAATACAAATTATACAATTGTCAATGTTTGTGTGTTTTAAATATGGAATTCACCCAGTAATATGTGTAAAATATGATAGAAAATCTTCTGTTTGATACCTTCACTTTTTTTGCATTAAATCATACCGGGATGTTTGCTGAAATTGATTGGATGTGGCAAAGCCCCACCAAGAAAAAATTCCACCAGCCACAACTGGGTCCCATATCAAGTAAAAAGTAAGATTTTCATGTCTTTTATATTATTAAGCAGGTTAAAATGCTTTATAAATACTGTGAAAGTATCGAAGCAGAAGAACATTGGTATATGGTATATATTATTTAAGAAAGAAAACTGGGCAAACAATTCTATTTCAGGAAAAGGACATTCTTATGTGTTTTGAAAGTAGTAGGAAGGAAAAAGATATTATATTGTTTGAGCAGTTAATCCTATTTTTGGGGAAATTCCACATTCACAAGAAGAGATGGTCGGACTCCAAAACTAATTTTGAACTTTTTTATCAAGAACTGAGTCAATGTGGCACGACAATATAGATATACAATTATAGGTCAAGAGTCAGCAAAAAAAACATTTCTAGAAAGAGTCTCAAAGGTGAAGCCAAATTCCAAACAACGTTAGTGTCCTAGT
The DNA here is from genome assembly GCA_916700815.1 of Helicolenus hilgendorfi. NCBI lineage: Eukaryota > Metazoa > Chordata > Actinopteri > Perciformes > Sebastidae > Helicolenus > Helicolenus hilgendorfi. The sequence goes on from CAKALG010020704.1 coordinate 5,853, forward strand.
GTGGACATTTTGATTTTAAATAGAGCCTTTTTGTAGATCAGTAAAAACCAATAACATTCACTGTGATTCACTATTGTAAAACAATAAAACATGAAAAGGTTCATGGAGTGAATGCTTTTTATGGTCACTGTAAATCCCAAATAGCCTGTTACTTCATTGCTGGCAAGGGTTTATAAACATTTTTTTAAAAATTGGTGAGTGGGGTAATGAATGAATTGGTTGGAACATACAGTATCCACTAGAGGGCACAGGTCCACACTTTCCCTCTTGGCCCGCTGCAGATCACTTGTGTTCAAACAGTTGAAACTTCCCATCCTCGAGCAGAATGGACAGCAGGTTAAAGGAATATTATTATTATTATTATTATGAAGGGTGTGTCTCCAATAGCAACATAACAAACTTTAGCAAATTTAAACTTTGGTAGAAGGCCTACTTCAGTCTCAAGGTCTGATCCATTACTCTAAAAACTAAAGAACTTATGTTGGATCGATGTTTGAAGGGCTGACGGAGTGAGCGAACAAAGCTGTACAAAGTGTGAACAAACAATACGTAATACATAACAGATTTAACGTAATATATCTGTAATCTTTTATTTGTCACTGTTTTAGTATTTTTACGAGAGTACAGGGGGGAGTTATAGGATGAGAAGCAACACACAGAAACCAGCAATCAAATAGAAAGAATAGGGCCCAAGTTTGTCTTTGTTTGCATTATTTTGTAACGTCAATGCCTGAGAGGGCAACACGTTCTCATCCCAACTCATCACATACCGCCCTTTGGCATCACGCCCCTTACACCCCTTGGCGTCACTTTAAGTTTAGGCACCAAAACCACAATAGTTAGATTTAGGAAGGAACTACATGGTTGGGCTTAAAGCTAGTACGTTTGTAAAGTGGAAATGACACTGAACGTTGTGAACACGGGACACAAACAAACAGCTGATTGTAATGTGAAGCACAGGACACAAACAGCGATCTCCTGGAGCCTTGTCCGCATGCTGTGTGTCCTTTTACCCCTACATTACACGACTACTTACTTAAGAAATTTAAAAAATTGGTCACAAAAACGGACCAGCAGAGTCTGACATCAGAACTGTGTCCATAGCAACGGTCTGCTATAAAGAAATAACGGAGCTTAGAACACCAATCAGAATCGAGTATTCCACAAAGCCGTGTAATAATCTTATATAAAAGGCACTGTGGGACACACTGCATGATGAGAGACACTTTTAAAGAGAAAGCAGGGTTTTCTCTTTAAAATTGTGTATAGGTGACAGGAAATGGAAATGGGAAAAAGCTTGAATTGGAAATGACTGAAAAAGAGTATTTATTTAGATTTTAGATTAAAATAGAGGGACAGGGATACACAAGACAGATCCCAAGATTTCTCATGCAATGAGAAAAAAAGCTTCTGTGAGTGGAGACAGCTATAGAATAAACTACACCATACAAATACCTTCAGTTTTTGCTGTGACACAGCGTAAATGTTTTCTGTAAAATAATCACCTGTGAGACTTGTGGTGTGTTTTGGTGATATAATTATTTTATTTATATTGCACTTTTCAGAGATAGAGTTTACAAAGTGCTTTTTAACAGAGGACGGTCAGACATAGAAAGGCTGCTAAAGAACTACGGTTCTCTTCTTGATGACGTGTTCCATCGTCGTCTTTTCAGTGGTGTCCAGATCGATCTTGTACTTAGCCAGGATTTTCAGGATGGGTCTCATCTTTAGCCACCACTGTGTCTTTGGAATACGATGTCTGTGGAGAACAATATTTGTCAGTGCAAAGAGGAAAGTGTAAATAACAATAACAACACTCTCTGGGCCTGTACGCAGTCAAATAATGTATGTAAGATATTTCAATTAAAGCTGGATTAAGTCATTTCTGACCACTGGGGGGCAGAAAGACTCCAAAGTCAACTCACAACAAGGGGGCTTAAGCTTTATAGCTAACATGTTAGCAACTGCCTGTACACCAGTGGGCAAAAACTGAAGCCAATGCTGAAGTGCCTTAAACTTGCGCTCTTTCTAATAGCCAGCAGGGGGCGACTTCTCTGGTTGCAGAAAGAAGTCTGATTGTATAGAAGTCTATGAGAAAATGAGCCTACTTCTCACTTGATTTATTACCTCAGTAAACATTGTAAACATGAGTTTATGGTCTCAATCGCTAGTTTCAAGTCTTCTTCAATACAGCATGATGTTCATTTAGTAAATTATGGTCCCATTTAGAGTCAAATAGACCATAAAGCAAGGTATGCTTTAGGGTGTGGCTACCTTGTGATTGACAGGTCGCTACCGTGGCGTTGTCCGGTCTGGGAGTTGTCTGTGGTTTTGTCTTACAACTTTAACCCTTTCACAGTGTGTTTTCAGTTCATGAAAGTTAATAGTAACATTTTGGTCGCCTAAAAAATGTCTTATTCAGCGTTCGGTTGTACTTAGCTCCACCCTCTCGTGTCACATCTGATTGCAAAAAACAAAGATGGCGACAGCCAAACTCAAGGCTTCAAAACTGACTACATCCACTTCTTATATACAGTTCGTGCAATATACACACAACCACAGCAACATGGAGATATTATTTGAGTCCTCTTCCTTGCTAACTGTCAACTCAAGTTTTAACCCTGTTTTTTTGGCCCACTAACTAACAATGTGAGTAAATACAAAACAATACAAAAGAGAGAGGATATAAATTAAGTCTTACTCAAAGTCAGTGTTATCCTTAAGTTCTGCCAGAGGCTGGAAGACCAAAGCTCTCTTCCTCATGCCCAGCACGCAGGCTGAATCTGGAGAGTTGGCAAAGATACGACCTGGAGGATTGGGATTTAACATACAGAATACATTAGAACGGAACAGGATTCATTACGCCACGAATGTATACAACATGTCCTCACCATGTCTGTAGCATTCCTTCAGCTTGTCAGTCAACCATAACACAGACTTGATCCCCATCTTGGTGCCAAAATTCCTGTCGAAGGGACTGGGGGTTCCACCCTAATAACAGAGCAGAGGTTTCCTTATGTTTCTGAAATTCAATCTGATGGCAAATATATAATGAGTCTGCACTCAACAAACAGAATGGCTGTGTCTGAAATCACTCACTACTCACTATGTAGTGGACTATATGGTGAGTTTGCCATTTTGTAGTGCTGTATAAATATAAAGTGATAATTATCAAACCTAATGTAGTGGACTCAAAGTGTTGAGCTCACTATATAGTCCTCTATATAGACCTCCCTGGATAGTGAGTAGGGAGTAGTGAATGAGTTAATGATTTGAGACATATCTGCATCTTGTGGCCCACCTGCTGCATGTGTCCAAGTACGTTCTTCCTGCAGTCAAACACACCCTTGCCCTCCTCGGTGTACAGGTTGAAGATAAAGTCTGTGGTGTAGTTGGCATTGGATTTCTCATTTCTGAAATAAAAGTAGAATATTGGGTGCGATATGAAGCCACAGTGAGCTGCAGAGCGTCTAGTTGATTCTACTCAGAATAGAAATGACGCTAATTCCCACCAACCTGAGAATCAGCCCTCTCTTCACTGTGGTCTTCATCTTCTCCACCAGATGTTCCACGTTCACCTACAAACAAATCAACTATCAGACCACTGGAGTATGTCATCACTTAGCTTTCTCTCTTTTTTACGTTCACAAGAACGGACCTCAAGGTCATGAATGTTGAAATGCTCCTCGTAAATGTAAGCAGCGTCAGCTCCAGTTGCCAAGCCTGCCATGGTAGCCAGGTAGCCGCAGTATCCTCCCATAGTCTCAACAATGAACACTCTTCTCTTGGTGCCGGCAGCCGATTGTTTGATCCTGTCGCACGTCTGAAAAAGAGACAGAGGAAGAATATAGTAAGTGAGATTTAGTTTTTGGATTGCCTGGTGTTTGTTTAGTGTTCTATATGATTTTTACCATGGTTATAGTGTTAAGTGCAGTGTCAGTGCCAACACTGAAGTCAGATCCAGGAACATTGTTGGAGACAGTAGCAGGAATAACGACAATGGGAAGACAAAGTTCCTCATACTTCTCTCGAGCCTGCACCATCTGCAGACCCCCAACAAATGCCTATTGAAAACAGGAAGGAAGAAGGAAATCAGTAAAATGTAATTTACATGCTGGGTTTTGTGTCAGAGCTGTGTCTCTATTTCTCCGCTCCTCACCTCAAAGCCTCCAATAATGACTACGGCATGAATGTTGTGCTTTGCGATGCTCAGACTGATCTCCTCCATGAAGTCATGTGGCAGGGACCTTTATAAAAAAGGGAAAAACACAGAATTACTCCTGCTCAATGTTAAAGGATAACTTCGGTATTTTTCCACATTTTCCCATGTGTTTGTGTCCAAGTGACTAATGGGGACAACAATTTTTGAAATTGGTCCAGTATTGAGGGAGAACGCTGCAGCAACTGCTAAATGGGCTGTAATGTAATCATTTGGGGCAACCTGGCACTGTTAGTTTACATCCACTAAAAGTGCTTGTTTTTGTCACGACAGGCTCAGATTGTTATTATGAGTATCTGACAACATTATGGAAAGGACCCTACAGAGAAATAAAATGTTTTCTTGCCTTTCGCTTGATACGGTGTGTTTGTTATTGTGTGTCTCGCTTGGAGAAGTCTCGTTCTGAAATCTCGTGTCACTTCTACATTGTCAAAGTCAGCTTAATATTCAGCCATGACATTGAAAATCTTTTAGGTAACACTAAGCTACACTTTCTGCGTAGCAAAAGGTAAGAAGAATTTATTGTTTTCCGTAGGGTCCTTTCCATAATGTTGTCAGACACTTATAATAACAAGCCTGTCAGTGGCAAAAACAAGAACTTTTAGTGGACGTAAACTGACGGTTCCAGGTTGCCCCAATAGGATTACATCACAGACCGTTTCGTTGCTGCCGTCTGCAGTGTTCTCCATCAAAAATTTCAAATTTCAAAAAAATGTTGTCCCTATTAGTCACTTAGACACAAACACATGGGAAAATAAGGTTGAAAAACAGTGACGTTGTCTTTTAAGTAAAAAGCACACTTAATAACAGTGAAACATGCATTGTTATTGCTCTACCAGTGTATCAGTGGTTTGTTGAAATATCTCACCTCTTTGTGCCCAGCAGGGAGCCCCCCTTTCCAACCCATCCTGCCACTCCGGACCAAGCAATAGGCTCAATCTGTGCAGGGACAGAGAGAGCATGCTCTATCGTGTTCTGAAAGTAAAAAGCCTTCTTGTGTGTTTATGTGTGGGTAATTTACCATTCCATGAGCCAAGCCATCGAAGCCGTCCTGCACCCCCAGCATCGTGTGGCCCTGGAGGAGCCCAGTCCTGACAGCAGCACGAACTGTAGCATTCATTCCGGCACACGGAGCTCCCACGTTCAATATGGCAATGTTGATATTACTCTGGCACATTCACAGAGACATTTGACAGGACATATGTATTTTGCACTGGGACTTATTGGCTATGAGACAGTTAATGTACAATAACAACAAGGTTCAACTTAGTTCCTGACCTTTGTGTCTGGTGGGTGCAGATGAGCCAACATTTTGTAAGTGTTCCAGTTGTTCTCAAAGCTCCTGTTGTACAGAAATGTACAGGCATTAAAAACTCAACACAACACTTGAGGATTTTAAAAACATAATGCAAAAGTGCATGGCTCACTTTCCCCTGAGCTTCACCGCGTCGTCAAACCTCCCCTCAGCCATGGCCGTGGTGACATCTTTAGTCTGATGTGACAGAGGGTCAAAAGACAAAAAGGAAACTGAGAATTGAATCAGAACTAAAAAAAACGTATTGCCAGGGTTATTATAGTAAACTAAAAGTTAAACTAAAATGAAAACTAGAACGGCACTCAGAGAGTGCAGACCTCCGCCAAGGTGCTTGACTTTAAAAACAGATCACAGCTCTTAGCTGGCTGTACCGTGAGTTGGTCGGCTTGTTATTAACACGATGTGTTTCTCTGTAACATATTGGTGGATGCCTCTCTCATTCAGCAGCCTTGTTATGTCTGTATAACGTTACACTACGTTATCTCTCATCCCGTCATCTACCGCTTTAACTTTCTCACCGCGGACGGCCAGCAGCTCCCGCATCTCGAAGTCTTGTCACACATCCACACACGTATCTCTCTGCTTGAAGAAGGAAGAAGGTGGGGTCACGCGTCATCAAAGCGTCATCTAAGCGTCATCAACACGCCATCAGTCACACTGCGCATGTGGTCTTAATGCTCAGGCTGATCGGAATAATTAAAAAAATTCCTGAATCCGGGTCATGATCGAGATCTCACCTAAAATCTAATGGATTGTTCAATGTGTTACTCTCCACACCTCCAAAAGATTTAGTTCAAATCCATCGCAAACTTTTGGAGTAATCCTGCTAACAGACAGACAGACAGACCAACAAACCAACAAACCAATAAACCAACGCCGGTGAAAACATAACCTCCTTCCTAGGCCTAACCTTTCTGGAAAACTGAAACCAATTTAAAACTAGCAAACAAACTCTGAAAACTAACCAAAACTAAACTGAAATGAAATCAAAAAGTCAAAACTAAGTAAGGGATAATGTACAGCGAGCCGGGCGATGCGGCACGTCTTGCTTATTACACGGCTACTTACTTAAGAAATTAATAATTTACAAAAAACGGTCCGCCAGAGTCCGACATCAGAACTGCGTCCATAGCAACGGTCTGTTATACATAGCAACGGTCTGCTATTAAGAACTGACCGTAGAATGCGTGATTGACCAATCAGAACTGAGTATTCAACAAAGCCGTATACTAATATAACATAATAATAATAATAACTGAAAATTCAAAACTATTATAACCTTGCTTCTTGCAGCCATGTTCATTTGTTCATTTTGTACAAACTGAATAAAGATTTGATTTGTTTTGCATATGGATCAGATTTGACTCACCACTTGCACGCACTCCATGAGCGGTAGCCTGACGGCCATGTTCCCAGACAGGCTGACCACACATGCGGGAGTGT